>JAAAWM010011871.1:0-116695 GCA_036873465.1 Thinopyrum obtusiflorum
AAAAAAACACAAAAGAATTACATCACATATTCATACTTTAAACAAGTATGAGAGGAGAAGTGGATCAACCTTTGCACAGGTTAAACTTCCAAAACCATAGCACATGACGCAGTAGATACCATCAAGGCGATGCGAGGACGGGTTTGAAGGCGATGCGAGGACGGGTTTGAAGGCGATGCGACCGTTGCTTCATTTGTTGGCCTTGAATTTTTTTTGTACTTAAGATACACCATTACATGATCCATGTTTGAATTTGGCATCTTTCGGGGCCATTTTGCTATATTTAAGCCTTCTAGGCATTTAGTGAATATAATAAAGTTTGAAGTTGACAAAATTAGATTGAAAATTCATATTTGTGTTCTAAGTCTATGTTCACGTCGGGCGCAAAAGTGCTAGTAGAAAGCAACGGGAGGGAAGCAACATGCGGCTGCGAAGCCGATCCAACGGATGGATCAGACGGCGGACGCGCCGGATCAATCAGCTGGTGCCTAGCGCGCCGCATTATATTATTGGATGCTATGTTTTTGTCTCTTCTCTATATGATGTACAAAAGGAACGTATATAGGGGAAAAGTCTTATGACGTCACCGACCAAAATCTTGTTGCAATCTGATATGTTACGTGTCTACTTTTTTAATCACGTGTGTGTTCATATTAACGCGCAAACCTTTGAGATTTGTGGGATCAATACTGCTGACTAGTAGTATGTATTACTTGAGCTGAAAAGACATTTCTGGACACTTGTTAGAAGTTCCGTAGAAGTAGTGAGAGCTACCCATTTCTGGCGCACATACGAGCTTTTACATTTCATGTTCCGTAATTTTGTGAAGGACCTATATCTCTTGACTTTTGAGTTGAATATACTCTGGTCGAGAGCAGCTTGACAGGGATAAGTGCACCAGCGTCTCCTCGCACTCTTCTTCTTGTTATTTGTGGAAAATTTGCATCAAAATGTTACTTTCTCTGTATCAAAATATAAGACGTTTTTGCAGTTTAAAATATGAACCTAAATGTTCAGACCATTAGTAGCATATTTTCTAAATACAGTATATGACAATGAAACTAGTTGCCAAACTGTCATCTAATAGACCCGTGGCAAGTCATTATTCAAAGACCTTGGCCGCCATATCTCCCGTCCCCTCTTTACAAAATCATGACCTATTTGTGTTAGATAAGAGAGTGCATCGGTCTGCACACAGCCAGAGCATCAGCACCATTGACGATTGTGACTTTTTAACTAGAGCAGGATTGCGTAATGGATTAAGTGATCGACCAACAAGGATTAATTCGGTAGATTAGTCAATCCCCAGACCATCAGTTTCTGTTGCATTGCCACAATTAGTAAACCCTTCTAGATTACCATTTCTCTCCCTCCTTGGGCGAGGATGAAGTGATTGTTACCGAGATTTTGCGCAACTAGTAGTTGCCAACTGAGATTGATCGCTGCAACGTGTGCCTGGCGATGGGAGTCGACCTGATGCATGCTCTGATCAACTGTACACATGCAAAATGTTTCTGGACTGAAGCCGAGGCGCTGTTTGATTTTCGTTTACCCAGACTGCATCCTGATACATGGTCATGCGATATCATATGTGATAGCCGGTTCACGGACAATGATCGAGCAAAGATTGTTACGGCGATGTGGTCAATATGGCACTCCAAGAATAGATGGGTCCATGACCAAAAGTGGAGGGTCAAAGCGGACACGCCCGGACACTGATCTGGTGCGTCCATGAACATTTGAGGGGACAGATTTGTGCATCGTGGTTGTAGATGCTCTAATCATTCGATTACTGGATTGTTCTGTCACAATTTGTCGAGTGCCTCCGTCAGTAGGAGTACCTTATTTGCTTATCTAGCTTCCCAGCAATTCAGGGTGCGTTGACCTGCAGAGTGCCATGTTGGCACGGTCAAAGCCCACCACGAACACTGATTGGTTTGACGACTTGAAGTGTGGCCGCGCATGCATTGCAGTCCTAAATATGTGGAATAATATAGTCAACGGTGTTGACTGGTCACCATGCGGGATGGAAAAGTTGGATGCGTTTGAAACTGGATGAAAACGAACTAAAAACGAGTCGAGTACATGTCGTCAAGCACACGCAGTTTCCCACATGGTCGGAAGCCCACGCCACCACGTAGGTACGCCTGTTTCCATTAGAGACGACGCGCCGGCCGTCACTTTCTCTGGTGATCGACTAGTAGTCGCACAGCTCATCGGTCCTCTCAAAGGATCTTCTTCCAACAAGCAGCCAGCCAACTGCTGTTAATTGTAACAATCTAAAACTCATATCCGGCATGCTTGTTAAGCTCGTGAGCGCTTGAGGGTACTCGTTACAGCTCTAGGGGGGGGGGGGGGGGGGGGGGGGGGGGGGGGGGGGGGGGGGGGGGGGGGGGGGGGGGGGGGGGGGGGGGGGGGGGGGGGGGGGGGGGGGGGGGGGGGGGGGGGGGGGGGGGGGGGGGGGGGGGGGGGGGGGGGGGGGGGGGGGGGGGGGGGGGGGGGGGGGGGGGGGGGGGGGGGGGGGGGGGGGGGGGGGGGGGGGGGGGGGGGGGGGGGGGGGGGGGGGGGGGGGGGGGGGGGGGGGGGGGGGGGGGGGGGGGGGGGGGGGGGGGGGGGGGGGGGGGGGGGGGGGGGGGGGGGGGGGGGGGGGGGGGGGGGGGGGGGGGGGGGGGGGGGGGGGGGGGGGGGGGGGGGGGGGGGGGGGGGGGGGGGGGGGGGGGGGGGGGGGGGGGGGGGGGGGGGGGGGGGGGGGGGGGGGGGGGGGGGGGGGGGGGGGGGGGGGGGGGGGGGGGGGGGGGGGGGGGGGGGGGGGGGGGGGAGCAAAATCAGTGAAATGCTACTAGTCATAGGTGGGGTTATGGGGACGAGGACGACGATGGAGCTCGCTATCCAGCCGGGTTCCCCGTTCCCCGCCTTGCCCGGATAAGCGCGCGCGCCGGCGTCTTCCCGTCGGGCGTTTACGTTTCACACGCGCGGCGACGACTGACGGCGATGATTGGTTTGACTAGTGTGACGCGAATCACCTTGCATTGGCAATGGCAGCCACGCACCTAGTCCATGGCAGGCTCTGACTTCCGCCTCCGGAATAGTACGCTGCCGTTGCCGTGACTGCGAGGCCGGCGGTGGGTGCGTGATCAAGCCGTGACTCCAACATTACGTACCAAGGATGCCAGGCTCGTCATCATGATAGTGAACTACAACACTCCCTCCGATCAAAATTGTACTAGAACTGCGACAATTAATTTGGATTGAAGGAGGTAGTCGAAAATCTTTCAAACTGACAAACTGATGGAGTAACTTCAAGGCCCGAGAACAGCATCAGAACAGACTGCCACGGGTGTTTCTCACAAAATACAAGTGCCCATGTTCGTCACATATACCCCCAGGATGTCTGTAGAGGACACTAAGCTAAGGACATCTCCAACGCTGACCCGAAAATTTGCTCCGGCATCTGTCCGCGGACACTAATGCCGGAGGCCGCCATCCAACGCTGCCCGCATATATTTTAACAATAATTCAAACTAACCAGACGAAATTGAGAGAAGTGCATATTTCAACCCCCAACTCTTGCCCTAGTCTGATATACACCCCTCAACTTTAAAACCATCTAATCTACAACCCCCAACTCTCAAAACCGTCTAAAATTCAACCCTAAGACCGGTTTTGACCCTGTTGACCGGTTTTGAACCCGTTGACCGCCCAGTCAGCGTGCCAAATTCTCACGTGAACAGTAATTCTCACGTGAACAGTAATTCTCACGTGAACAGTAATTCGGTTTTTTTTTAAAAGAAAGTAGAAAACCAAAAAATTCGGGATTTCGTTTTTCACGCGTGAACAGTAACTCAGAAAAAGTTCGAAAAAAATATAAAAAGTATCAGCACAAATTTCTGAAACTTTTTTTCCAAAATAAGCTGAGAAATTCAATTTCCAGGGCAAAAAATCCCGCGCGAACAGTAAATTCGAAAAAATATAAAAAGCACAAGTTTTTCAAAAAAAAAAATCATTTTTGCCTCATGAACAGTTGCTCGGAAAAAGTTCAAAAAAATATTAAAAGTATCAGCACAATTTTTCGAAAAAACCCAGTTTTCACCCATGTGAACAGTAGTCGAAAATACAATTTTCGGCTGTACTGTTCACACGGCGAAAAACGAAATCCCGAAAATGTTCCCGAATTTACTGTTCGCGTGACGAAAAACGAAATCTCGAAATTTTCGTTTTCCTACTTTCTTTTTTTTTAAATCAAATTACTGTTCACGTGAGAATTTTCCAGAAAATAAAATTTTCTTGATTTTTTGGGATTTTTTTTGCAGAAAATGAGTTCGTGAACAGTGTCGCTGCCGTGGCATGCTGACTGGGTGGTCAACGGGTTCAAAACCGGTCAACATGGTCAAAACCGGTCTCAGGGTTGAATCTTAGACGGTTTTGAGAGTTGGGGGTTGTAGATTAGACGGTTTTGAAGTTGACGGGTGTATATCAGACTAGGGCAAGAGTTGGGGGTTGAAATATGCACTTCTCTCGACGAAATTCGTTCAAACACGGCGGAGTTCATTCAAGTTCGGTTATAGTTTACATAAATAGGTCGATGACCGTTTAACAATTAAAACTAGGAAAAAAAACCTAAACCCCATACCAAACGACCACCTCGTATGCGTGGTCGTCCTGCCCTGCCGCACCGCCGTGGTCGTCGTGGTCCCTCCAGCAGCGGAACGCCGCCAGAGGGCCATGGTAGCCTTGTCCGGCGGTTGCCTGCCGCTTGCGGAGGAGCCGCTCCACCTCCTGCTGCGTGGTGTGGAGTGCCGCCGCCGCCACTCCGATGTTGCCTTCGGAGCCTTGGCGGCGGCCTTGTCGCAACCGGCGTTGGCGGAGCAGTCACTAAGCGACCACTCCTCGCTGATCTTGGCGAGTGATACGTCTCCAATGTATCTATAATTTATGAAGTATTCATGCCATATTTATAACAATTCTATATGATTTTGGTATGATTTGATTAGAACTAACCCGGACTAACGCTGTTTTCAGCAGAACTACCGTGGTGTTGTTTTTTGTGCAGAAATAAAAGTTCTCGGAATTGGACGAAACTTTTTGACGATTTTTTTGGGACCAAAAAAGACCCCTGAATCTTCGTGGAAAGACCAGAAGCCTTACAAGGTGCTCACAAGGCATCACCGCGCGCCCTGGGGGGGTCGTGTGGTGTTGCCTTGTGGGGCCCTCGTAGCTCCTTTTCGCGTGATTCCAACGCTGAAAAATCCTATAAATAGAGAAACCTGCAGAAATAAATTTAGAACTTCGACGCCGCCGCCGCACGCCTCTGTACCAAAGAAATACCATCTGGAGCCCTGTTCCGGCACCCTGCCGGATGGGGGAATCATCATCGGAGGTCATTTTCATCATCCCGGTGGTCTCCATGACGAGGAGGGAGTAGTTCACCTTCGGGGCTGAGGGTATGTACTAGTAGCTATGTGTTTGATCTCTCTCTCTCTCGTGTTCTTGATTTGGCACGATCTTGATGTATCGCGAGTTTTGTTAATATAGTTGGATCATATGGTGTTTCTTCCCTCTCTATCTTCTTGTGATGAATCGAATCTTTTCCTTTGAGGTTTCATTATTGTCGGATTGAATATTTCAGATTTGAGAACACTTGATGTATGTCTTGCATGTGGATACCCGTGGTGACAATGAGGTATTCTATTGAGTCACTTGATGTATGTTTTGGTGATCAACTCGCGGATTCCCGTGACCTTGGGGTGATCTAGGCATAGGGGTTGGTTGCAAGTTTTCATTATCTTTTCTCCGATAAGAAACTTTGGGGTACTCTTTGAAGTTCTTTGTGTGGATTGAATATTATGAATCTGAAGTTGTTTGATGCATATCGAATAATCAACTCACGGATACTTGTGGTGACATTAGAGTATCTAGGTGACATTAGAGTTGGTTGATGCGTATCATATGGTGTTAATTTAGTATGAACTCTAGGGCTGTTTGTGACACTTATAGGGATGGCTCAATAGATTGATCGGAAAGGATAACTTTGAGGTGGTTTCGTACCCTATAACAATTTCTATCTTATGTCCTCCGCTAATAGGAACTTTGGAGTGATTCTTTATCGCACGTTGAGGGAATGTTATATGATCCAATTATGTTAGCACTGTTGAGAGATTGCACTAGTAAAAGTATGAACCCTAGGCCTTGTTTTTAAGCATTGCAATACCGTTTGTGCTCACTTTTGTTACTTGCTACCTTGCTGTTTTTTTATTTTTCAGATTATAAAAACCTATTTCTACTATCCATGCTACACTTGTATCACCATCTCTTCGCCAAACTAGTGCACCTATACAATTTACCATTATATTGGGTGTGTTGGGGACACAAGAGATTTCTTGTATTTGAATGCAGGGTTGTTTGAGAGAGACCATCTTTATCCTACGCCTCCCATGGATTGATAAACCTTAGCTCATCCACTTGAGGGAAATTTGCTATTGTCCTACAAAACTCTGCACTTGGAGGCCCAACAACGTCTACAAGAATAAAAGTTGCGTAGTAGACATCAAGCTCTTTTCTGGTGCCATTGCCGGGGAGGTGAGTGCTTGAAGGTATATCTTTAGATCTTTCAATTGAATCTTTTAGTTTCTTGTTTTATCACTAGTTTGGTTTTATAAAAGAAAACTACAAAAAAATAGAATTGAGATTGCCTCACATGCTACATCTATATAATGTCTTTCTTGAAAATGATGGATCGGAAAAATGTGCTAAGATTGTAGAAGAAGAATTTAATAAAATGTTTAATGTGAGTCCTTTAAATGATGAGCATGATTGCAATGTTGGTAGTAAGAATTCTTTGAATATCCATAATGCTAATGATGATTGCACTAGTCATGATAAAAAAGTTTCTTATAAGCATGTCAATTTTTGTGGAGTAAATAAAATTTGTGAAGACGTGCCTTATAGAGATGATAGATTTTGTAAGAAGCATAAACATGATAAAACCAATTGGTTGCTTAAAGTGATAGATAAATTTGCTACGAAATTATGCTCTATTCATCCCATTACTTGTGAACTTTGCAATAAGGTTGGTCATCTTAATTTTCAATGTATACTTTTTCATGATCGAATCATGTCCAAATATTGCAATAACTTGATCACCCTTGAACTTTATAATGAACTTTGTTTATTTTTGGGGTGTGAAGAATTGACACATAAAAATAGTTGGTTTGAAGTATTCATTCTCACAAAAGACATTGAAAATAATTTAGAGGAAATCTATATGTTTTGTGTGGTAAATTGCAATGAGAATGCTTATATAGCCAACTATAGAAAAACGGGAAAACAAATAGAATATAAAAGAAATACTAATGGAAGGGTAAAGATTCCCCCTTTCCCTCCTATTTTCTCTCATGATGAAACAGGTAACGAGGAGGAGCTTCCTATCCAACCAATCTCTTCAATAAGAAGCTCGGAAGACTTAAATAAACCCACACATAATGTGGTGAAGAAGAAGAAAAGAAGGAAAAGTAGAGGTAAAGAGGTATCTCTCCCAAATAATGTTGCTCGTATTATTGTTGTGCCTCATGAGAATGAATCAAAAATAATTGTGAAAGATGATACACTTGATGATGATTTTGTTATGCCTATTGCTTGTTGTGATGATTATGATTGGGAAGATGATGATACTTCTTATAATCTTAAAAATATTTTTGACACCAACTTGGAAAATTATGATGATAATAATTGTTATACTATTGGTGCTATTCATACTATTGATGATAAGAGTGATTATGCTAATAATATGCAAACCCACAAGCTTGGGGATGCTATGTTTGATTGGAATGACATGTTTGAGAATTTATTTGCTGCAAATAATGTTTACCCTAAGCTTGGGGATGCTATTCTTAATGAAGATGATCTTTTTATTCCCCCTACTTTTGATGAGCAAATTTATTATGATGATGACATGCCTTCTATCTATGATGATTGCAATAATAATGAAAGTGAGTTTGGAAGAGTGTCAACTTTAGGCAATGATTATCCCACTATTTTGGAGGGTGTTCAATCTTATAATAATGATAAAAGTGGATTTGGAGAGGTCATGACTTTATTTAATGTTGAATCCACTACTTTGGAAGAGGTTTCAATTGATTATGATGAGAACAAAATTGCTACTTATGATGATTATTGTGATGATACTTATGTTATGAAAAGTAGTGATGATTATTATTATAATACTTGTTATAATTATGAATACCCTTTTACTGAACATTACTCTTTTAATGTGGAAACAATTTTTAGTATTCAAGTTTCATACGATACTCCCACTATTATGAATGAGAAGAAAATTACTTATGTGGAGAGTAATAAAAATTATATGCTTGTGGATCATGAAAAGAATGCTTTATGTGATAGTTATATTGTTGAATTCATTCATGATGCTACTAAAAATTATTATGAGGAACATATGCTTGTAGGTGTTGCAATAATATTAAGTTTTCTCTCTATGTGTTGAAAGTTTTGAAGTTATACTTGTTTTGCCTTCCTATGCTAGTTGATTCTTGTTCCCATAAATTGTTTGCTCACAAAATCTCTATGCATAGGAAGTGGGTTAGGCTTAAATGTGCTAGTCATATGCTTCATGATGCTCACTTATATGTTTCAATTCTTATTTCTATGTGAGCATCATTGAAATCATCATGCCTAACTTAAATGGTATTAAAGAAAAGTGTTTGTTGGGAGACAACCCAATATTTCTACCTACTGTTTTTGTGTGTTCACATGATTAAGCTACTGTAGTAATCATGTTTTATATGTTTTCTTTCAATAATGTGCCAAGTAAACCCTTTGGGATAGTATGGATACTAGTTAATTTGATTCTGTGCAAAAACAGAAACTTTTGCGCCCAGTTCTAGAATTTATATTCTGTACTGGAACGTGATAAACTTTTGAAAGAAATTCACATTATTGGGTTATAAATTTTTTACGTTTTCCTAATGTTTCAGAATTTTTGGAGTTACATAAGTATGACCATAATTCAGATCTTTATAGATTATTCTGTTTTTGACAGAATCTGTTTTGTTTGCATAGTTTGCTTGTTTTAGCGTTTCCATAGCTTATATTTAGTGATACAAATTATGGAAATGATAGAGTACAGTAGGCATTATGTGAGAACAATTATGGATCTTGTCTTGACAGTACCAAAGTGAAAGATTTGCTCTTTATCATACTAACCCATCTCACGAAGTTTCATTAAGTTTTGTGTGATTGAAGTTTTCAAGTTTTGGGTGAGATATCGATATGAGGAGAATAAGGAGTGGAAAGACCCTAAGCTTGGGGATGCCCAAGGCACCTAAGGTAATATTCAAGGAAGACTCAAGCGTCTAAGCTTGGGGATGCCCCAGAAGGCATCCCCTCTTTCGTCTTCAACATTATCGGTAACCTTACTTGGAGCTATATTTTTATTCATCACATGATATGTGTTTTACTTGGAGCGTCATTTTATTTTATTTGGATTTGCTTGATGTTATTTAGAATCATGTTTTGAATCTTTTACTCCAATAAAAGTGTCAAGTATAGTCTTTACCATCCTCAGTTTGCAAGTGTATGAGTTGCTGTTTCAAAACAGAAAGTAATCTTGAAATTTTGACGCAGTAAGCTATGATAAATTTTCTACAGTGTGGTAAATTTTCAGAATTTTTGGAGTTAATTAAGTATGGATCTTACTTCATCCTTTACAGATGTCCTGTTTAAACAAATTGTAGCTATGTTTGCATTGTTTGCATATGTTGACTTGTTTAATGGTTCTATTTGAGGATAGGAGTATTAAATATGTAGAGGCATTTAGTATGCAATGTTAAATAATAATTTTAAGTGATTTGTTACAGTAGAGAATGAAAAGGTTTTGAGTTGATTTAAACTAACTTATCTCATGAGTTCTCGTTGAGTTTTGTGTGGATGAAGTTTTTAAGATTTAGGAAAACCGTGACATGAGAGGAATTAAGTAGACACAAGAGCTCAAGCTTGGGGATGCCCAAGTCATCCCAAGATAACATTCCAAGAAGTCTCAAGCAACTAAGCTTGGGGATGTGTGACACTCTGGTTTTCGCTCCTTGTTTTTTTCCTTCGCAGGATTGGACTCCTGTCTTTTTTTTTTATGTTACCGGATTTTCTCTCGCTCCTGGGTATATGAAGATGATCATTTAGCCTTGCCTTTTCTATTCAACCAGAGGTTCTCTCCAGTCCAACCTTGCCACCCAAGATAAATTCTCAGGTTCTTGCCACCGAAACCCTACTCTCCGAACCACCGGAAAGGAAACCCTAATTCCTTTCGTTGCAAAGGAACCCCAATTTCCCTTGATATGTTGCCTCCAAAACTTTTTCCAGTAACTCTCCTATATATATTTTAACCCTGGATATGCAAAAATATTGCTAAGTCCTTTGCAATATTTTTTATTTAAAATTAATTCCTTTTTCTGCCTTAAGAAGGAATAAATCCAGGAAAATATCTATCAATCTCTAACGTTTATGAAAACTTGTGGAGATATTCATTGTGATCATATTGAGCTCTCATAAGGATATTGGCCATAATTAAATAAGGGAAATTATATTTTCCTATTTAAAGCCAATATTGCATTTTGGGCACTTTCCAAAGGAGCTACCATTTTGGTAGCTAGGAAAAATCCCAAATAATTTGTGAAGCTTCTTCTATCCATATCTTCACCATATCCATCAAGAACCCAAGTTCCATAGTTCAAAGTTTGAGCACATCTTCCATTTGCAAATTTTGTCCAGATTTCCAATTTGCGAAGGAAGTGCTTGAACCCTTGATCCATTTGAGCTGAAGTTTTGCAGGGTGGTTAACCTTGATAAATCACTCATGTAAATCAAAAATCAGCTCAAACCATTCAACTAATATTCCCCAGCAATTTTCTCATGTTTCTGTCCAGCAGAAAGCTCTGTGAAGGAAGTACCTTCATAGGGCATCCAAATAAGCTGAAATTTTACCAGATTGTCAATATGCCTAAATCACTGCCACACACAAAAATTCAGCTCATTTCATCAAGCCAGTTGAGCACAGCTTCAAAACCTAGTTTCTGGACCAATTTAGTAGTTGTGAAGCAACTATGATCAAACTTGGTCCAATTTGCGTCAAATTTCTCCAGCATGTGCTCCTTCTTATCTCATTTCCCTGTGACAACTTGGCCAGCTCATTGGCACATCTGTCTAACCACAACATCCTGTCCAAATTTCTATCCAGAACCTGTTTTGGATCAGCTCGATCACTCTAGAGCCATCCTGGTCCATCCAATGATCCACCTCATCTATTTGAGCAATGAGCCACCTGTTGGACAAGGGGTGACGGCCAGAATGACACTAGAACACGCGGTGCCCTTGGTGACCACGCGGAGAGCACAACCAAAAATGGTGCTCTGCTCACTGTCCACCTCGGTCAGCTAGCTCCGGCCGGCCTCCGCTTGTCCGAGCGCGTCTAACGGCTCCGCGGAGTCCACGCGCCCCTCTCTAGACCCTTATCCTCTGGGGGGGGGGGGGGGGGGGGGGGGGGGGGGGGGGGGGGGGGGGGGGGGGGGGGGGGGGGGGGGGGGGGGGGGGGGGGGGGGGGGGGGGGGGGGGGGGGGGGGGGGGGGGGGGGGGGGGGGGGGGGGGGGGGGGGGGGGGGGGGGGGGGGGGGGGGGGGGGGGGGGGGGGGGGGGGGGGGGGGGGGGGGGGGGGGGGGGGGGGGGGGGGGGGGGGGGGGGGGGGGGGGGGGGGGGGGGGGGGGGGGGGGGGGGGGGGGGGGGGGGGGGGGGGGGGGGGGGGGGGGGGGGGGGGGGGGGGGGGGGGGGGGGGGGGGGGGGGGGGGGGGGGGGGGGGGGGGGGGGGGGGGGGGGGGGGGGGGGGGGGGGGGGGGGGGGGGGGGGGGGGGGGGGGGGGGGGGGGGGGGGGGGGGGGGGGGGGGGGGGGGGGGGGGGGGGGGGGGGGGGGGGGGGGGGGGGGGGGGGGGGGGGGGGGGGGGGGGGGGGGGGGGGGGGGGGGGGGGGGGGGGGGGGGGGGGGGGGGGGGGGGGGGGGGGGGGGGGGGGGGGGGGGGGGGGGGGGGGGGGGGGGGGGGGGGGGGGGGGGGGGGGGGGGGGGGGGGGGGGGGGGGGGGGGGGGGGGGGGGGGGGGGGGGGGGGGGGGGGGGGGGGGGGGGGGGGGGGGGGGGGGGGGGGGGGGGGGGGGGGGGGGGGGGGGGGGGGGGGGGGGGGGGGGGGGGGGGGGGGGGGGGGGGGGGGGGGGGGGGGGGGGGGGGGGGGGGGGGGGGGGGGGGGGGGGGGGGGGGGGGGGGGGGGGGGGGGGGGGGGGGGGGGGGGGAGAAATGAATATACTTTTATTTGATTTCTGCCTAACGAATGAACGGCCACAACTTTTCAACCGTGACTCCGAATCAGGTGATTCCAAAGCCCACCTTCTCTGTTCGTCGAGCATGTTCCGATGAGGTCACTTTCATAATGTTTACACATTCTAAAAATGACCATTTTTCCCCTGCCCTATATTCAGCCCGTTCGAGAGAGAAACTTTTTCGGCGAATTCTTTCGCGAGGTGATCGCACTTCTCTTCGATGAATTCTTTGACCCCCAGGCAAGCCGACCATCTGATATATGCCCTAAAGCATGGCGTCTATGTTATTCTTGTATGTTTAATTAATAAATATGTTTATGTTTGAGTGCATAATTGTAGGCGGTATATGATCCTGATGAACCCTTGCTTGCTTCTCTCTGGTAACGGCACCACGCCTGTGTTCTGTGCTGCTTCCAGCCATCCGGGGTGGATGCCAACTTTATATTTCTCTTTTCCACAACTGTCCCATGTTCTGAGCTGCTTTTCGGCCGTCTCAGGCAGCTGTTGAGTTTCTTTTTGTAGCGATGACCTCATGCTCTAAGCTGTTCTTCGGCCGTCTTAGGGAACCGCTACATTCTTCTTATCAACACCGTCTCATGCTCTGAGCTGCTTTTCAGCCGTCTTGAGCCGGGGTTGAGTTATTCCAGTAATGCCCCAGATCTGAGTTGTAAAGACCGTTCCGGTGGCTACTGGTTTAGTTGCCGGTTTCATAGAAAGGTTCGGATGGTCGTAACCTACAACTAAAACTTTTAAAGTGATAAACCTGCCATTTACACATTGTTTCACTAATGACTCATTGTGATATTGTACGAAGATAGGTTGTTATGTTTCCATAGTTGTTACATCATGCATTGCTACTGTTATTGCAATGATAAAGAAGGTGACTTAATAATGACAACCTCCTCCGTCGGCTGGATCGAGTCATAGTGCCACCGAACCGAGCTTATCAGTGCAGCCACATTTGCCTTTATGGGAAGGCCCTAACTTGGTCTATTGTCTTGCCTCTTATCGGTACCTCCAAAGAGGGAAGGTTATGCGTGCGTGCTACCCTGGCCCGGTAGGCGGCGATAACCTTGTGAGCCCAGTTGTTTGTTTAGCCCGGGGTTGATACGTCTCCAACGTATCTATAATTTTTGATTGTTCCATGCTGTTATATTATCAATCTTGGATGTTTTTATAAGCATTTACAGCAATTATATACCATTTTTTGGAGACTAACCTATTAACTCAGTACCCAGTGCCAATTGTTGTTTTTTGCCCTGTTTTTGTTTTACAAAAAATCAATACCAAACGAAGTCCAAATGCCATGAAACTTTTGGAGATTTTTTATTGGACAATATAAACACTAGAAGCTTTGGGAGAGGGCCAGAAGACCCAGGAGGTGGCCACGAGCCACCAGGGCGCGCTTGGGGGGGCAGGTGTGCCCTGGTGCCTTGTGGGGCCCCCTTTGCTCCGTTTGACCTAATTCCAGCACTATAAATTCAGAAAAAATCAGAAACCCTCAGGAGAGTCCACGAAATACTTTTTCCGCCGCTGCAAGCTTCTGTTCCAGAGAGATCCCATCTGGGTCCTTCTCCGGTAATCTGCCGGAGGGGGAATCGATCACGGAGGGGTTCTACATCAACCTTGCTGCCCTTCCGATGTAACGTGAGTAGTTTACCACAGACCTTCGGGTCCATAGTTAGTTGCTAGATGGCTTCTTCTCTCTTTTTGATCTTCAATACAATGTTCTCCTCGATGTTCTTGGAGTTCTATCTGATGTAATGACATTTTGCGGTGTGTTTGTTGGGATCCGATGAATTGTGAGTTTATGATCAGATTATCCATGAATATTATTTGAGTCTTTGCTGCACTCTTTTATGCATGATTATTATAGCCTCGTATTTCTTCTCCGATCTATTGATTTGGTTTGGCCAACTGAGTTGATTTATCTTGCCATGGGAAGAGGTGCTTTGTAATGGGTTCGATCTTGCGGTGTTCAATCCTAGTGACAGAAAGGGACATGACACGTATGTATCATTGCTATTAAGGGTAAAAAGATGGGGTTTATTCATACATGATTTTATCTTGTCTACATCATGTCATCGTTCTTAAGGCGTTACTCCGTTCTTCATAGACTTAATACACTAGATGCATGCTGGATAGCGGTCGATGTGTGGAGTAATAGTAGTAGATGCAGGCAGGAGTCGGTCTACTTGTCTCGGATGTGATGCCTATATACATGATCATTGCCTTGGATATTGTCATGATTATTTGCTTTTCTATCAATTGCCCAACAGTAATTTGTCTACCCACCGTATGCTATTTTCTTAAGAGAAGCCTCTAGTGAAAACTATGGCCCCCGGGTCTATCTAAATCATATTACTAAAACCCTAAAAATATTGCTGCACTTTTCTTTTATTTATTTTATTTTGTATTTTTGTTTCAATCTATCTATCTATCACATACAGTTTAATCTTGCAATTGACCGCCGAGGGATTGACAACCCCTCGTTCACGTTGGGTGCAAGGATTTGTTGTTTGTGTGTAGGTGCTGTTTACATAGTGTTGCTTGGTTCTCCTACTGGATTGATAACATTGGTTTCATAACTGAGGGAAATACTTACCTCTGCACACCACTTGGTATAGGCCATTTGGTATGGCTGATTCTCACTTTCTACCAAAGTATCCGAAATTTACATATAGTGGAGCCACCACTTGGTATAGGCCATACCTTGACTGGAAAGTATTCCGTTGGTCATGCAAACCACTAGTCCTTCTGCTGGTCTGATCATTGAGGTTGCACAGCTGATGCAGACTTCATGTTGATAATTAATCCGGGATACCCTTTGCATTTAATCAAGTGTTGATGGTAGTGAGCAGTTGATGGATAATTTCATTCGGTTTAGCTGAGCTTCCGTGTATTCAAAATTCCCATTGATTCCGGATAGTCGTGGACTTATCCATATGTCTTGCAACCTTATTCGCATTGCCCGAAGATTTGGTGTATGCACTGATGCACTCCAAAATATGCTTTGAAATTTATATCAACATACCGAAGTTTTGCTGTGGCTCTTGGCACATTCACATTCTTGAAATATGTCTTCTGTGGATAATAAATGATTTTTGAGCCCATTGAGAAAAGACTCAAGGTTCACCTCACTGACTGAAATAATCCTTGTATCGAGGACCAAATAACTTGCTCTTGCTGGTGTCCATTTCCGTCAGCTCATCTGACTGTTCCTTAGGTGTCATCCATTCCGAGGCAAACTCCCTTAGCTATAGTCTGGCCTTGTCGGTTGTACTCAGATTTTGCTTCTGACCTTTTCTTCATTCTTGATAGATCCAGTGTTAATGTTCCGAATATTGGGCAGTTGGCTTGGCTTGACTCTTATTGAATTTGGATTATTGGGTATTATCCAAGTTATGCGTTGGTCTTCTTTGGCAGCTCTTGCGGATGGATCCAGTCGGAGCAAAAACGGGATTGACAAAAGAAGCAAAATCCGCGAAAAACCAAAAAGCAAATAAAGCTCAAATTTTTTTGTGGACCTTACATACGTGGCCAAAGATTCACTAGTATAACTAGTATAGCGCACTCGATGTACCTCTAAGGACTTAGAAGAAAAATCACACAATGCTCCTGGTAGCAACTGGTGTCAGGCTTCTACTACTTCCTTAGAGAACATCACACTCGACGCATGACCATTGCCAAAGTGGCTTGGTCAACGATCCTAGGGTTGTCGGGAAGAGATGGAATTTATAAGCATTTCCCAAAGGAAACTAGATTTAAGAAGAGAAATGCCATGGTTAGCAAGCAAGGTAGGGATATCTGGTTTACCTAGGGTTTAAGGGCTCACGGGTCGTTGCCTCGTGCAGACATTTCCCACCGGAGGCAATGGCGACGAGAGTTAGAGGTCTAATGGAGCCAAAGACCTATGGGGTTGCCTTATGACCCATAGTAGCCGTGCCAGTCTGGCAAAGATGGCTGAAATCTATCGGGGCTTTCTAGTGAGCAAGAGGCAATGAAATCTGGCTAGGGTAACCTACGGTCACCCTGGCTCTGATACCATCCGTTGTGGCACCCCACCTGAATACCACTGTAGACAGACGGTCGCCGCACACACCAGCCCAAGAGATCACTCTGGCATGCGCTTTTACAACAAGTATCACGAACACAGGCATTTCTATTAATGGATATATAAGTCTTACATGATGTTTACAAGGGTAATGGCAGCGGAAAAGCTCTATCTAAGGCAGCATGGACTTGGTGTGGCTCCAGTCCACAGGGATCTGACTGGCTTACTCTTCTAGCCCGCGAATGCTCCGGCTCCTCGCTAGTGGACGTCGGATCCTTAGGTGAATCTGGCCACATTGAAGGCCGCTGAGTACTTTTGAATGTACTCGCAAGCAAAGCAAACAACATATACACCAAGCAAAGCAATCCATGGCATTCAAGCATGCATATGTTATTAGAACAACATTAATTATTATGGAATAGCATATCTACCTAGCAATATTAATTAACATGTCATATCAGGGTTATCTTAACATGATAACTACTGAGTAAAGTAAAGCATATCAAGTAAATGATTCATACTATGAATACTCTCATTATCCAGTCCAAGTCTTGTGGTCATCCAACCATTCATCTCATAGCCATCGCATGGCTAATATTCATATCCCTGACATCATCTGATGTCCATGCATCTGCACTGCAAGTCTGACAAACCTTACCTTTCTCTGGTTCAGTATTAGCAATAACTTTATGTAGTTTGTTCCTCCAGACTCGACACAGACCAAATAGTGTGACCTAGTACGAACTGTGTCCCATGACCGAGGATGCGGCTATTCGAATAGATTTACACTCTGCAGAGGTTGCGCACTTTACCCACACTATGGAGCTCCTGGCCTCATGCTCCCATTCGGGTGGACCGGTGCGGCTCCAACAAATCATGTTTATTGCCTGGCACTCTTACGATCCCACCGACAATCATACCCTCCCAGGGTCATGTCCTGGGTGGCCCCTGTGTCACCCCGTGACACCTGCCACCGTCGTGGCCAAACAAAACTGTTCCAAACAGGGACCACGCACAAATAACCTGGGCTCACAAGGTTATCGCTGCCTACCGGGCCAGGGTAGCACGCACGCATAACCTCCCCTCTTTGGTGGTACTGACAAGAGGCAAGACAATAGACCAAGTCAGGGCCATCCCATACCGGCAAACGTGGCTGCACTGATGAGCTCGGTTCGGTGGCACTATGACTCGATCCAGCCGACGGAGGAGGTTGTCATTATTAAATCACATTCTTAATAATTGCAATAATAGTAACAGTGTATGATGGACACATACAACCCATCTCCGTACTATCACATACGCGTCACTAGTGCAATAACATGATGAGTATCAACGGGTAATGTAAACGGTAATGGCAATCTAGCAGAAGTTTAATTATTTAACAAGTTGTAGCTGTAGGTTACGATCGTCCGAACCCTTGCATGAAACTGACAAATAAACCAGTAGCCACCAGAACGGTCTTTACAACTCAGATTTGGGACATTACTAGTATAACTCAACTCCGACTCAAGATGGCTGAAAAGCAGCTCAGAGCATGAGACGGTGTTGATAAAAAGAAAGTAGCAGTTCCCTAAGACGGCCGAGAAACAGCTCAGAGCATAGGGTCTCCGCTACAAAAAGAAATTCAACAGCTGCCCAAGACAGCCGAAAAGTAGCTCAGAACACGGGCCAATTGTTGAAAAGAGAAATATAAAGTTGGCATCCACCCCGGAGGGCCGAAAGCAGCTCAGAACACGGGGGTGGTGCCGTCACCAAAGAAAGCAAGCAAGGGTCCATCAGAGTCACATACAGCTTACTACTATGCACATGAGTATAAGCATATTCATTAATTAAACACGCAAGAATAACACAAAGCAATGCTTTAGGGCATATATTAGATGGTCGGCTTGCCTGGGGTCGAAGGATGATCCGGGAAGGAGTGCGATCAGCTTGCGGAACGATTCACCGAAAAGGTTTCTCTTTCGAAGAGTCTGAATAAGGGCAGGGGCAAAATGGGTATTTTTAGAATGTGACAACATTGTGGAAATGACTTTATCGGAACGGTCTCGATGAGCCGAAGGAGTGGGCTTTGGATTCACCTCGATTGGAGTTACGAGTAAAAAGATATAAAGGTTAAACTGCCAGGGACTGATCTATAAATAAAATATTTGCCACCAGGTCCCTGACAGCGCAGCTGATTGCGCCTTCTCTGGAAATGTGCTTCTGCCACACAAAAACGTAAACATCACCGGGCGCCACCACTTAATCCAACATGGTGAGGGCGGGGCCCGACTTTTGTCTCTGACCGGTTGGTCCCATCTTCTTCCTCTCTCCTCCCTCCATCTCTTTCTTCCTCCTCCCGACAGAGAGCAACAGAGGGCTCGGCCTCGCCGGCGCCGGTGACGGGAGGCCGTGGCAAGCTTGGGCGCCATCGGGGATGGATGCGCCGCTCCATCCCGCGCCCGGGGGTGGTGGAAAGGGCGCCGTGGATGGCCGGAGTTGGCCGCGGCAGTGATGACCGAGGGCGGCGGATTCGCGGCAAGAGAGGCGCTCCGGTGGTGGACTTGGTCGAGAGAAGGCGTGGAGATGACCGCCATGGAGTGGAGGGTTCAAAGGTGAGCTCGGGAAAAGAGGAGAAGGCCGGGTGGCACGAATTTGAGCGGACTCCGGCGTTGACCGTGGCGGCCGTGAGGAGGAATGAGAGCTCTGCGAGCTCCGTTGAGTGGTGTAGTGGGTTTCTGGAGAGGAGGGGAGGAGGCTGCGGGTGGAGTGGGTGCTCGGGGTGGGGCTCGGCCGTAGCTATTTATAGCCGGCCGGGGCTTGTGGATCGGCACGACCGTCGTGGCGACCTTAGCCGTATACTGGATCTCCGGGACACGCGGTGGGTGGAGGCGACGTCGGCAAGGTCCACGGAAGAGTGGAGGTGCTCATAGGAGCTTCGGGAGAGCTTGAAAAAGAAGGGACAAGCGAGGAAACGATGATGGTCACGGGCGCATACTGTGCCACAGCGGAGCTGGTGCGTCGGGGAAGAATCCAGAGAGGGAAGGGACGGGAGAGGGTGTACGTGGGTGCTGCGGAGCCACAGGACATGCTCGGACAAGCGGGGGTCGATTGGAGGCGACGGCATGGAGCAGGTCGAGCACAAAGCGCGGTTTCTGGCTGCTCATTGCATGGTCACCACCAACACCGCATGCTCTGCTGCCCCTCTAGCCATCACACCTTGCCTAACAGATGTATTACTGCTCAAATAGGTGAGGTAGGTATCTGGAACCAGCTGAGTGGCTCTGTGGTGAGTAGTAGTTGCCAAAACAGCTTCTGACAGGAAACTTAGCTGGATCTTTCTGGAGGGGGGGGGGGGGGGGGGGGGGGGGGGGGGGGGGGGGGGGGGGGGGGGGGGGGGGGGGGGGGGGGGGGGGGGGGGGGGGGGGGGGGGGGGGGGGGGGGGGGGGGGGGGGGGGGGGGGGGGGGGGGGGGGGGGGGGGGGGGGGGGGGGGGGGGGGGGGGGGGGGGGGGGGGGGGGGGGGGGGGGGGGGGGGGGGGGGGGGGGGGGGGGGGGGGGGGGGGGGGGGGGGGGGGGGGGGGGGGGGGGGGGGGGGGGGGGGGGGGGGGGGGGGGGGGGGGGGGGGGGGGGGGGGGGGGGGGGGGGGGGGGGGGGGGGGGGGGGGGGGGGGGGGGGGGGGGGGGGGGGGGGGGGGGGGGGGGGGGGGGGGGGGGGGGGGGGGGGGGGGGGGGGGGGGGGGGGGGGGGGGGGGGGGGGGGGGGGGGGGGGGGGGGGGGGGGGGGGGGGGGGGGGGGGGGGGGGGGGGGGGGGGGGGGGGGGGGGGGGGGGGGGGGGGGGGGGGGGGGGGGGGGGGGGGGGGGGGGGGGGGGGGGGGGGGGGGGGGGGGGGGGGGGGGGGGGGGGGGGGGGGGGGGGGGGGGGGGGGGGGGGGGGGGGGGGGGGGGGGGGGGGGGGGGGGGGGGGGGGGGGGGGGGGGGGGGGGGGGGGGGGGGGGGGGGGGGGGGGGGGGGGAAAGGAATTAATTTTAAATGGAAAATATTGCAAATGACTTGGCAATATTTTTGCATATCCAGAGTTAATAGGTATGGGATGATCACTGGGAAAAGTTTGGGAGGCAACAGATCAAGGAAAATTGAGGTTCCTTTGTAACGGAAGGAATTAGGGTTTCCCCTCCGATAACTCGGAAGGTAGGGTTTCGGCGGTAAAATCCTGAGAATAGAGTTTGAGTGGAACGGTTGGACTAGAGAGAATCTTTGGTTGGCTAGGATAGGCAAGGCCAAATGACAATCTTCATATACCCAAGAGCGAGAGAGAATCCAATAACATCGAAGAAAAAAAACACGGGATTCAAATCCCGCAAAGGAAAAAAAACAAGGAGCGAAAACCAGGGTGTCACAAACCTACCCCCCTTAAGAAAATCTCATCCTCGAGATTTTCGGGCTTACCTCCCGGCTAAGGGGAACATACCTGTGCGCGACTTGGATCCATCAGTTGTCTTGTCTTCGTTGGTTCACTGGCCTTTTAACTGTCTTTTCTGATGGCTCAGATGCGATCTCTTCAAACGGCTGCATTGAATCCTTCTCTTTCCTGTCAGGTGTACCTTTTATCCTGGTAGTGGTGTTGCTAGGTGGGGTAGCGGGTAGTATCGACACATATCTTGATTTCCATGACCTGGAGCTAGCTGCTTCGGGTTTTATTGTGATACTTCGTACACTGATTGCCAAGGGCGAGACATCCTTTCTGAGTACAGGGCTCACGTACTCATATGGCCTTGAGTGACTAGGGGTAGCTTTCTTTCTGCCTTGTCAAAATGCTCAGTCTGACTGTGGTTCCGTACGAGGTGTTTCCTTCTGGCTCATGCATTCAGACTTTGTCCTTAGGTAATCCACAATCCAAGGAACAACCTTACCGAACTATTTTCGCCGTATCCCAACTGAAATGTCAGACACGATCACAAAGTAATTATGGACAGTAATCTCCTGCTCCAACAACACCGTGGCATCTATGGACTGTCGATGCTGATGTACATGTGATGTCAGCTTTTCTATCTAATGTCTTGTTTCCATGTGAATTCAGGTAGTCAAACTCTGTTGCTTACTGAGCTGGCTTTGCCATATGTATCCCCTGCAGTCCTTGCTATGGTCTCTGATCTAACATAGTATGACTAGCATCCGGTGTGTCTTTCAGAGCATATCCTCTTATCTTGGTTGATGTTCCCTATTCATGATGAGTATGACATGCTGGCTGCATTGCTGTGGCCGTATAGGCAAGAATCTGACAAGGATTGCTAATATCACCTTGTCTATGAAATTTCATTTTGCTGACCATTTTGAAGACTGTTTGTCCACAACTTGTTTGTTCTTGAGAATTCCTTTCATGGACCTGTCATGACCTGCTAACTTGGCTCCTTGGTCATATCCTAGCTTGTCGGGTTTGTGTTCACAACTTACTCTTGCATATCTCATAGGGGTTGCTGCGTTCATATCCTTGTTTGTACTATGGGCTGATGTTTCTCTGAACATAGTCATTCACGTGTACGAGTGGTTCGCATGAACTGATCCACTGGACTGCATGCTCACAACATATGCAGAGGTGGATAAATCCTTTCATAACCACTGAGTTCTGAAGCGGACGTGTGTCTGGACTAGCTCGTGCTTCTGACAAGATGATGGCATGTTGAAGGAGGCTGTATTCCTTATGCTCGAAGCTTCTGCCCAGGTAGCATGCCGAAGAAAGCTGGGTTTTGTACTTCAGAAGCTTTCCCTCATGTGGCTTACTGCAGAAGATTAGGTGCCTTATGCTGGAAGCTTCCCGCGATAGCTTGCTAAGGAAGATTGGAAGTCTTGCATTGTAAGCTCCTTCTGATAGCTTGCGGAGGAAGGCTAGGTTCCTTACATTAGAAGCCTTTCATTGTGATATGCGATCGGATCTATGGCTGATTCTGGCTTTCTTTCGAAGTATCCAAAATTTACATATAGTGGAGCCACCACTTGGTATAGGCCATACCTTGACTGAAAAGTATTCCATTGGTCATGCACACCACTAGTCCTTCTGCTGGTCTGATCATTGAGGTTGCACAACTGATGCAGACTTCATGTTGATAATTAATCTGGGATACCCTTTGCATTTAATCAAGTGTTGACGGTAGTGAGCAGTTGACGGATAATTTCATTTGGTTTAGCTGAGCTTCCGTGTATTCAAAATTCCCATTGATTCCGGATAGTCAAGGACTTATTCATATGTCTTGCAACCTTATTCGCATTGCCCGGAGATTTGGTGTATGCACTGATGCACTCCAAAATATGCTTTGAAATTTATATCAACATACCGAAGTTTTGCTGTGGCTCTTGGCACATTCACATTCTTGAAATATGGGGGGGGGGGGGGGGGGGGGGGGGGGGGGGGGGGGGGGGGGGGGGGGGGGGGGGGGGGGGGGGGGGGGGGGGGGGGGGGGGGGGGGGGGGGGGGGGGGGGGGGGGGGGGGGGGGGGGGGGGGGGGGGGGGGGGGGGGGGGGGGGGGGGGGGGGGGGGGGGGGGGGGGGGGGGGGGGGGGGGGGGGGGGGGGGGGGGGGGGGGGGGGGGGGGGGGGGGGGGGGGGGGGGGGGGGGGGGGGGGGGGGGGGGGGGGGGGGGGGGGGGGGGGGGGGGGGGGGGGGGGGGGGGGGGGGGGGGGGGGGGGGGGGGGGGGGGGGGGGGGGGGGGGGGGGGGGGGGGGGGGGGGGGGGGGGGGGGGGGGGGGGGGGGGGGGGGGGGGGGGGGGGGGGGGGGGGGGGGGGGGGGGGGGGGGGGGGGGGGGGGGGGGGGGGGGGGGGGGGGGGGGGGGGGGGGGGGGGGGGGGGGGGGGGGGGGGGGGGGGGGGGGGGGGGGGGGGGGGGGGGGGGGGGGGGGGGGGGGGGGGGGGGGGGGGGGGGGGGGGGGGGGGGGGGGGGGGGGGGGGGGGGGGGGGGGGGGGGGGGGGGGGGGGGGGGGGGGGGGGGGGGGGGGGGGGGGGGGGGGGGGGGGGGGGGGGGGGGGGGGGGGGGGGGGGGGGGGGGGGGGGGGGGGGGGGGGGGGGGGGGGGGGGGGGGGGGGGGGGGGGGGGGGGGGGGGGGGGGGGGGGGGGGGGGGGGGGGGGGGGGGGGGGGGGGGGGGGGGGGGGGGGGGGGGGGGGGGGGGGGGGGGGGGGGGGGGGGGGGGGGGGGGGGGGGGGGGGGGGGGGGGGGGGGGGGGGGGGGGGGGGGGGGGGGGGGGGGGGGGGGGGGGGGGGGGGGGGGGGGGGGGGGGGGGGGGGGGGGGGGGGGGGGGGGGGGGGGGGGGGGGGGGGGGGGGGGGGGGGGGGGGGGGGGGGGGGGGGGGGGGGGGGGGGGGGGGGGGGGGGGGGGGGGGGGGGGGGGGGGGGGGGGGGGGGGGGGGGGGGGGGGGGGGGGGGGGGGGGGGGGGGGGGGGGGGGGGGGGGGGGGGGGGGGGGGGGGGGGGGGGGGGGGGGGGGGGGGGGGGGGGGGGGGGGGGGGGGGGGGGGGGGGGGGGGGGGGGGGGGGGGGGGGGGGGGGGGGGGGGGGGGGGGGGGGGGGGGGGGGGGGGGGGGGGGGGGGGGGGGGGGGGGGGGGGGGGGGGGGGGGGGGGGGGGGGGGGGGGGGGGGGGGGTCAAATAGGTGAGGTAGGTATCTGGAACCAGCTGAGTGGCTCTGTGGTGAGTAGTAGTTGCCAAAACAGCTTCTGACAGGAAACTTAGCTGGATCTTTCTGGAGAAATGGATGAGGGAAAGAAGATGTATCTTTGTCAACATAGAATGTGGTAGGAAGGACTAGGTGCTGGTAAAATTTGAGGCCATTTGGACAGGATTTGCACACACTTCCTTCACAACTTGAAAATCTGGACAGAAGTGAGATTTTGATGTTGTGCTCAACTGGCTTGATTAAATGAGCTGAATTTTGGTGGAGGGGAGTTATTTGGATATATGGAGATACTGGAAAATTTTCAGCTCATTTAGAAATGCCCAAGTGGTACTTCCTTCACAATGATCCCTGCTGGACAGAAACTTGGGAAAATTGCTGGGGAAGAATGAATAAGTGGATTGAGCTGATGTTTGGTGTCCATGAGTGATTCATCAATGTTAACCACCCTGCAAAATTTCAGCTCAAATGGATCAAGGGTTCAAGCACTTCCTTTGCAACTTGGAAATCTGGACAGAGTTTGCAAATGGATGTTGTGCTCAAAATTTGAACTATGGAACTTGGGTTCTTGATGGAAATGGTGAATATATGGATAGGAGAAGCTCCACAAATTATTTGGGATTTTTCCTGGCTACCAAAATAGTAGCTCCTTTGGAAAGTGCCAAAATGCAATATTGGCTTTAAATAGGAAAATGCAATTTCCCTTATTTAATTATGGCCAATATTTTTATGAGAGCTCAATATGATCACAAAGAACATCTCCACAAGTTTTCATAAACTTTGGAGATGGATAGATATTTTCCTGGATTTAATTCCTTTAAACAGCAGAAAAAGGAATTAATTTTAAATGGAAAATATTGCAAATGACTTGGCAATATTTTTGCATATCCAGAGTTAATAGGTATGGGATGATCACTGGGAAAAGTTTGGGAGGTAACAGATCAAGGAAAATTGAGGTTCCTTTGTAACAGAAGGAATTAGGGTTTCCCCTCCGATAACTCAGAAGGTAGGGTTTCGGCGGTAAAATCCTGAGAATAGAGTTTGAGTGGAACGGTTGGACTAGAGAGAATCTCTGGTTGGCTAGTATAGGCAAGGTCAAATGACCATCTTCATATACCCAAGAGCGAGAGAGAATCCAATAACATCGAGAGAGAAAAAAGACGGGAGTCAAATCCCGCAAAGGAAAAAAACAAGGAGCGAAAACCAGGGTGTCACAGGGGTATAACCCCACAGTATAACCTGCCCGTCCAGGGCCAGGTTACCCAGTGGCAGCTTAAAGGATAAAGGACGCAACGTTCAAGGATCAGGAGGCCCATAAGGCGACTCATAAAGCAGGCTGGCTTAGGGCCCAATACTTGAGGTGGCGGCTTACCCAAGGACGTGATATGTTTTCCTTTCTTGAGGAGGACGATGAGTAGGAAATAGACTAGGTCACGGGTCATGTTACGACCCGGACTCTGTTGTAAACCCAGGGCCTTGACCTGTATATAAAGGCAAGCCCCTGAGGTGGAAAAGATTAAGTTACAAGCTCTCGAGTACTAGGTTAGCCAAATCGCACCCTTGTAATCAAGATCATCATCATCAATACAACCAAAGCAGGACGTAGGCTATTACCTCCTTGGTAAGGGTCCGAACCTAGGTAAACCCCTATCTCCCTTGATTCTGATCAACCCCGTTCAAGCTACCACCTATTCATGATGGCCTCGTGACTAAGTCCTTTCATGAGGACATCTGCCGTGACAAAACCATGACAGTTGGCGCCCACTGTGGGGCTATCGCTCGGTGGTGTTGAGTACTTGAAGGGAACTCCTGCAGGGATCGAAGGATATGTGATCGGCCGCATGACCAAGAGTCGCTGCGGCAAGCTCTACATCGATGATTCAGGCTAGGGCCCCGAGGCCGACTCAATCGGGTATGGGTACCGGGTCCCCTTTGGCAAAATCCATGTCTTCATCGGCAATGCCTGCGGATCTGAACCTGAGCCAGACATCTGCACCAACATCGTCGAGCCGGCTCGGCGCGCGCAACCCACCCAGGCTCAAGCCGGCCGAAAGCATGTCTTCGTCGACTTCACTCAGGGGGTGGACCTTGCAGATAACTCTGCGTCCGGCGGTGATACCCTCATCTACTCTGATGGTGAGTCCTCGGTAGGCGAGACTGTGTCAATCCTCCCGCTTTACGATGGCGGGCTTGGAGGATGCTCCGACGACCAGCCGGCTCAGGACTCCTTTGTCACACCCCCCAGGCTGCTGTCTATATGGCAGGATCTACACCGGCTCTTAATTCCATGGTGGCTGGCACCGCGATGGGAACCGGAACCTCAGGGGCCGGCTCAGCCATACCACCAGCTCAGGCCTTGGCAGAATTGGCGACCGCCCTGGCGATGCTCCTTGCGATACCGGTGACCACGGAGAGCCAGGCGGAACACAACACGGAGGTGACCAAACTCCATGAGCAGATGGCTAAGGTTCAGGCAGATATCAATGCCTAAAACACTCGCATGGCGGAGTTGCAGTCTCAAGGACAAAGCGAGGTAGAGCGCCTGAAAGCCGAAGCCTGGCGCATAGGGCTCCGACAGAGCACCTCAGAGGTGGTTCATCAGAAGCGCCACATGAGCCGTCTACCGCCTAACTACGAGCCCATGCATCTGTTCAACATGTCGCAGGATGCGCCTGTTCAGGGGGCTGGGACAGGCACCCCGAAAGCACCATTTGTGCCCCCAAGCAGGGGCAGGCAGCCGTCGCCGGGTCAACCCTACTAGCTGGCTCAGCAGTGCCAGCAGGAGCCGGCCCAGCCAGTTCAGATGCCCCTGCATCATTTCCTCACGCCGGCGGGTCACTTCTCCAATCCGTTGGACAACTTGGTAGCAGCAGCGACCAACTTGGCCGTGCTCCCAATCACGGGAAATTCACCGGTTGAGATCGAAGCCCGAAATTCCATTGAGATGTTAAAAACTGCAGTCGCCCAGCAGGCGAACTACTCCTACAGTCAGCAGCGGCTCCACTCTACCCCACTTCCAAGCCACAGCAGGAGCCACCACGATGAGTCATCGACCGTCTCTAGCAGCACTCATCGACATCGTGAGCAGCCTCGTGACCCGCCATGCCTTGGGCCCCTTAACGCCTAGGAGATTGTTGATACGGCTCGGGCTCAGTGAGCGGCGGAGGCGGTAAACGCTGCGGCTTAAGCGCCGCTTGTCACAACCCAATTGACTTCTAGTAGCAAGACCATTGGGATACCATGTTTGGTGCCAGCTTTATGCAACGAGCGCATGCCCAAGGATTTCAAAGGCCGTCGCAAGGTTCCAAATTACAGGGCTGACCTTGAACCGGCCGCTTGGATTGAGAGCTACGAGATAGCCATGGACATGCTGGATGTCAGCGACGCTGTCTGCGCCAAGTATCTGACAATGATGTTGGAGGGACCAGCTCATACGTGGTTGGAAAACTTGCCCCCCAACTCTATTAGCACCTGGGCGGAGTTGAAGGACCGATTCATCAAGAACTTCCAGGGAACCTGCAAGCGCCCAATGATGACTGTCGATCTTCAGCACTGCATCCAACGTGAGGGTGAGTCGGCCCATCACTAGATGCACCGGGTCACAGACATTATTCATGCCTCTGTCAGCATCACGGCGGCTTAGGCGGTTCTGATCCTGGAGAAGAACTGTCACTTCGAGCCCCTCGTGCAGAAGCTGGGCCGGGTCAAGCAGAAGGTTAAGGACATGGGTGAGCTCATGGATGTCCTCACCAGGTATGCTGAGTCAAACTCCATAAAAGATCCCAACCCAGATGATGACCAAGCCGGCAAGGGGAAGAAAAATAATGGTGGCAAGGGTAACCAGCAGAACAACTCCGGAAACAATGGTAATCACGGTAACCAGGGCAACGGAGGAAAGCGCACAAACTCGGAGGACGGGTCAGATTTTGTCGCTAACACCAACACTGGCTATAAGTACCAGAAGGGAAACAATTCCGGAAGACCCTATGGGAATAAGCCTAAGAGTTTTGAGGAGGCCCTGAAAGGCCCATGCCCAAAACACAGCCTTCCTAATAAGCCGTTAACCCACTCTTGGGAAAACGGTCACATAATGCAGGCTTTCGGAGAATAGTTCTTTCAGAACCGTCAAGGCGGCGGAGGAGGCAACCCGAGGAAGTCCGGAGTCAGCTCATCTGGCGGTTTTCACAATCCGGGTTTCCACGGCCCGGGCGGCTCGGGAACAGGTTACCAGGGCTCTGGCAACAATGGAGGCAATCAGCACTCGGGGCAAGGCAATCAGCAACAAGGCAATTAGCAACAGGGCAATCAGTCTGGTTTTCAGAGCAATCCCAAACAATTAAATAGTGGGCAGTATCACATGTTCACGACTCATACTGACAAGCGAGATCGCGAACTTTGGAAATGAGCCGTCAGTGTTGTCGAGCCGGCAGTCCCGGAATATCTACGTTGGTCGGAACAGCCCATTACATGGAGCAGAGAGGACCACCCTCCCCGGGTCGACAGTCCAGGTTGCTTGGCTCTGGTGGTGGCACCTCAAGTTGGCGGCTATTCGCTCACAAAGGTGCTCATGGACGGAGGAAGCAGCATAAACATCTTATACTACAACACTTTTCGACAGATGAATCTGTCTGAAAAACAACTCCAGTCGTCTTCCACCGTCTTTCACGGGATTGTTCCTGGAAAGTCTGCATATCCTATCGGGTGGATCAAGCTGGATGTCGCATTTGGCACTGATGATAACTACAGGTGCGAGTCTCTGACCTTTGAGGTGGTCAAAATCAAGAGCCCGTATTGGGCGGCCGGCTTATGCTCATTTTATGGCTCGACCTTGTTATGTCTACCTCAAACTCAAGATGCCTGGACCAGAAGGCACTATCATAGTTAATGGAGATCAAAAGATCACCCTTGAGTGCGAGAAAGGGGATGCGGCCTATGCCGAGACGACTTGCGCTGCGAAAGAGTTGAAGTTTTACACTGCAAATGTTGACCCGACCGATATGATGCCCTTGAAAAAACCCACCGCAGAGTCTGACCCGCCACTCAAGTTCAAGTCGGCCGAGGACACCAAGCAGTTTGAGTTTGTCCTTGGTGACCCATCCAAGAAGTTCACTATTGGGACTGGTATGGATCCCAAATAGGAAAGCGTGCTCATCGAGTTCATCCGTGAGAATCGGGACATCTTCGCATGGAAACCTTTTGACATGCCGGGTGTACCAAGAGAACTCGCTGAGCACCGCCGTAATGTGGATCCATAAATGAAGCCTGTCAGACAATTCCTCCGCCGCTTTAATGAGGAGAGACGCAAAGCTATTAGAGGAGAGGTAGCCCGGCTCCTAGCTGCCGGGTTCATCGTTGAAGTTTTTCACCCTCGGTGGTTGGCTAATCCAGTGCTTGTTCTAAAGAAAAATGGCACTTGGCGCATGTGCATTGACTACACAGATCTCAACAAGGCTTGTCCCAAAGACCCGTTTGCCCTCCCATGCATTGATCAAATTATCGATGCCACGGTGGGTTGTGAGAGTTTGTGTTTCCTGGATGCTTACTCCGGTTATCATTAGATAAAGATGGCCATCGAGGATCAGGAGAAGATGGCTTTCATCACACCTTTTGGGGCCTTTTGCTATGTCTCTATGCCCTTCGGGCTCAAAAGTGCAGGAGCGACTTATCAGCGGTGTGTCCAGAATTGCTTCCACTCGCAGATTGGGCGCAATGTTCACACTTATGTGGATGATATCGTGGCCAAGTCATTGAAGAAGGAGACCTTGCTGGATGATCTCAAGGAAACTTTCGCTAATCTTCGGACTTACTAGATGAAGCTTAACCTGGATAAGTGTGTTTTTGGTGTTCCTGCAGGCAAGTTGCTGGGTTTCCTCGTATCGGAATGAGGCATTGAAGCCAACCCGGACAAAATCAAGGCAGTCACCTCGCTTGCCAAGCTGAAGAATATCAATGACGTTCAGTGCATGACGGGTCGTATTACGGCTCTAAGCCAGTTCATAAGCCGCCTTGGCGAGAAGGCTATCCCCCTGTACCAGATGCTGAAAAAGACTGATGACTTTGTCTGGAGCAATGCTGCTGATGCTGCTTTCGAAGCCCTTAAGAAGCAGCTGGCTGAGGTGCCTGTCCTCGCTACTCCTATTGCTAAAGAGCCTATGCTCCTGTACATTGCTGCTAATAATCGAGCGGTAAGTGTTGCAGTTGTTGTAGAGCGAAAGGAGGCAGGAAAGGAATATCCAGTGCAGAGGCTAGTCTATTATGTCAGCGAAGTTCTGTCTGAGTCTAAGCAGAGATATCCACATTGGCAGAAGTTGGTTTTTGGCATCTTCATGGCTAGTCGCAAGCTCAGCATTATTTCCTGGAGCACCCCATTACTGTGGTCAGTTCAGCACCCCTGGGAGACATCATCCAGAACAGGGAAGCTACAGGCCGGGTTGCCAAGTGGGCGATTGAGCTTGGCCCACATCATCTTAAGTATGTACCTCGCACGGCTATCAAGTCCCAGGCGCTCGTCGACTTCATCAATGATTGGACTGAGCTCCAGGCTCCGGAGGAGAAGCCGAATAACACATATTGGACTATTCACTTTGATGGTTCCAGGCAGCTGGAGGGCTCGGGGGCTGGAGTGGTCATTGCTTCCCCTCGAGGTGATAAATTTTGTTATGTCTTGAGGATTATGTTTCCCTGTACTAATAATGCAGCTGAATATGAGGCCCTCCTCCATGGTCTAAAAATGGCTAAGGAGATGAATCTCAGCCGGGTCAGGTGTTTGGGTGACTCAGATTTGGTCGCTCAACAAGTTTCAGGAAAGTGGGATTACAAGGACCCGCTTATGGTGTCTTATCGGCAAGCGGTAACCAATGTGGCTGGACACTTCAAAGGATATCAAGTTGATCACATCAATCGGCGAATCAATGAGGCGGCTGATGCATTGTCACGACTCGGCTCTCAACGTAAGCCTGTCCCTCCCAATGTGTTCCTTGACGTGCTCCATCATCCTTCTGTCAAACTGCCTTCCGAGGAAGATCTCGCTATCCCTGACCTGGAGGCACTGTTGGTGGCGGCTCTTCACGCTATTCTGGATTGGATAGTTCCCTATCTGGATTATTTGACTCGAGGCGAGCTTCCTGCAGATGAACTCATGGCTCGTCAGATCGTCCGCCGCTCTAAGTCTCTGTCTATCGTCAACGGTGAGTTGCACAGGAGAAGCATCACAGGGGTTTTCCAGCGTTGTGTTTCCCCTGATGAAGGGCGGGAGATTCTCAATGAGATTCATTCTGGGGATTATGGTCATCATGCTGGATCAAGATCCTTAGTGGCAAAAGCTTTTTGGCATGGTTTTACTGGCTTATGGCACACGCTGATGCGGAGGATATCGTACAAAAGTGTGATGGTTGCCAGAAGTTTGCACGCCAGGCTCATGTTCTAGCTCAAGAACTCTGGATGATCCCAATCACTTGGCCCTTTGTGGTCTGGGGGCTCAACATGGTTGGTCCGTTTAAGCCGTCCAAGGACAAGAAGACCCATCTTTTGGTCGCTGTTGATAAATTCACCAAGTGGGTTGAAGCCGAGCCAATCAGCAATTGTGATGCAGCCACAGCTATCAAATTTTTGAAAAAGTTGATTTTTCATTTTGGGTATCCACATAGCATCATCACTGATAATGGCACAAACTTGTCAAAGGGAGCTATGAAGCAGTTTTGTCAAAGGGAGCATATCCGGCTTGATGTTGCATCAGTAGCACACCCTCAGTCCAATGGCCAAGCAAAACGTGCTAATCAAGAGATTTTATGAGGTATCAAGCCAAGGCTTATGGTCCCCCTCGAGTGCACGCTGGTTTGCTAGGTTGAGGAGCTCCCTTCTGTCCTTTGGAGCATATGGACTACCCCTAACAGATCAACAGGCTTTACGCTTTTCTTTATGGTCTACGGTGCAGAAGCTGTTTTACCCAGCGATATTCATCACGATTCCCCCTGGGTCACTGCCTATGTCGAAGCAAATAACGAGCAGGCCCATCAAGATTCTCTCGATGCATTGGAGGAGGAACGGGACTTAGCAATAGCATGATCTGCAATCTATCAGCAAGACCTACGTCGCTATCACAGCCGTCGGGTTCGCAGCCGTACTTTCCAAGAGGGCGACTTAGTGCTCTGTCTGATTCAAGAACAGGTAGGTATGCACAAGCTCTCCCCTCCCTGGGAAGGGCCTTTTGTCATCAGCAAGAATCTCAACAACGGTTCATATTACCTGATGGACATACGTGAACACAACAAGTCACGCACGTCGGAGGAAGAGACCAGCAGGCCCTGGAATATTGCTCACCTCCGTCCTTATTATACTTAGAGCCACTGGCTCAAGTTTTCTTGTACATACCTCTGTATATATTATGATCAATATACATAAAGCCGGCATCCCCGAGACTCGGGCCCTCTGTCATTTCATCTCAAATATTGTGCATGAGTCTTTACTTTTTTGATCATTGGTCACTTGGGGGCTTCCAACTCACCGAGTTTAGCTATCTCACCCTCTTGACCCAGCAAATAATGCCACATTATCTTGGTTAAACCTGCCTGTCTGCTTGATGCTACTCCGATTAGGTGACCCGGTGTACTCTTGACAAGTCAATCATCTGTATGACCCTGAACTTGTCTCGGTTAAAAACATCGGATATGTCACGTGAGAGCCGGCTTACAGAGAGCGAGGATAAACCATGGGCTATCACGCCAGTTTCATTGAAGCAAGACTCGAGCCTTGAAAGCCGGTCTATGTTGGCGTGCCTTGAAACCGACTTAACATTGTTATCTATTCAAAATTTATGTTCACTTTTTACAGGGGGTTATTTTGTTTTCCTCTTGGCCATGAGCCGCCGGGTCATGGACAAACCGTTTTCAACAAAAGACAGATGCCTATCAACCATGAGTCAAACAAAAACAATAGCAGTTTATTTCAGACTGGTGCTAACCATAAGCCGGACAGCTATTTAGCGCCCCGGGTTATTCTAAGCCTGTGTTATGTAGAGAAGGATAAACTATTGATGGTTCATACAAATATGACTCACCACACCGTTACTTAACGAGGCATAGATTTTTCAAAGGAGACTGGGCGGGTTAACATACAACCACACCAGTACAGTTGTTTCATCCAAAATACTGCCAAATATTCAAGTGCGCGAAGGCACGTTAGAACACCCAAGTGTTGTCAACTATCCTATTACAAAGCCACAGCTGGGCTCCATGATATCAAAGTTTTTGTTGGAGACATCTACTCCTGGGCACTAGTTTTTGTGCCCTCCAGGTCATTAGTTCCCAGGTTAGCTCCTTCCTGGTGTTCGTCAGCGGCTTGGGCCTTCGGGTCATCCTGCTCCGGCTCTGCTCTTCTTCCGATCTGAAGATTGTCCAGATCCCAGTCGATGGTTGTCAAGGCTTGAAAGACGGCATCCTCTTTCATGATAATTGATGGGTCAACATCAGGAGCGAAGATATGCTTACACCGTGCTAGAGTTAGGTTGATGGGCGTGTAAGATGGCTGGGTGGCCCGCACATTCTCTTCGTTATAGGCCGGCTGGTACCTCTTCAAGTCCAACTCTTCAACAAGTTGACTCACCAAAACATGAGTTTCCTTCAAGCACCGGGCGTAATCTGCTGCAGAGAACTCGCTGCCATCAGTGTTGAACTCTGGAAACCCGTCGGCCATCTCGGAAGGATCCATATCTGGCACATAAGCTTTGACCCGACTTAAGGATAACATGGCACCCGCTCGGGCGGCTGATTTCTTCAACTCTTCAATTTGTCCAGGTATGGTTGAAAGTTGCTTCAACACGTCCCTTATGAAACATGGCGGCTCTTTGTGACCCATCACAGACATAATTGTGAACAAGCTCCCTACATAAAGTTGCTCCAAGAAAGTGTAAACCGCCTTGAGCTTGACACGGGGGTCTTGCCGCAGATTGATGCTTCTGCTACCTGCAATATTTGAACACATTCGATTACGGCATTCCCATATAAATATAACAGATTTTGGGTGAGTTATTCATGACAGATTGGTGGGTCACTTACCAAAGATGGCCTGGGTCATATCGGTAATATAGGGCTTCAAGCCGCTTAATTCATCAGTAATGGGCTTGAGCCGGTTCTCTGCTTCTTCAGCATGTTTCAACAACGCTGCTTTTTCTTCCTCATGAGAGGTCTTCACAGATTTCAAGTTTTCAGTAGCTGTTGATACAGATTCTTGCAAGGCCGTGACAGATGACTTGGCATCTACATGAAGTTTCTTCTCAGCTTTGAGCTGCTCTTGTAAGCTGGCCACCTTTGACTCGGCGTCATTGAGCATATCCTGTCATAACCAGATCTTGTCAGTGGAACGTTCTATACTATTGAGCCCACAAAGTTGCACAAACCCGGCCCATGGGGGCTATGGGACAGCTAAAATTTCTCACCTAAAGTCCCAAGCAGTTTGCTAGCAATCTACATGGCACTTGGGGGCTAATGCAGGTCATTTTTTCTCTTCTGCTGATCACTAGGGGAAAAAGACCCAGCTCATCTTATCAAAATGAGTTGGCCCTTGGCGGCTATCACAGTTTTTTCTTTTACATTACGACTCAATGATTTGAAGACCCGGCTATTTCATAGAAGCAAGCCGGCCCTTGGGGGCTACAAGTTGCTTTCAAAGGACATAGGTTAAGAACCGGCTTGTTATATACATAACAACCCGGCCCTTGGGAGCTACAGTTCCGAAACGAGTATATCATACTAAAAGTCTTACACATACTCATGATGTCCTATGTCTAAGACTTGGCGGCTACACAAGATATATACAGTATGGAAAGAAGGGACATTTCTTACCTCATATTTCCTCTTCAGCATATTGACCAGGCTTACTTCCATTTCCCGGCTTACAGATAGCCGGGTCAATTACGCTTCATGGAGATCGGCCGCGCTGAGATCTTCAAAGTTTGGGAGCTCAAGTTTCTCCTTCCCTTTCTCAGACATGACCAGCTCATCTTTTGATACAAGCTTGGTCAGAACGCTTGATGTTTCTGGAGCCTTGAAGGGTACCCCTGTGATGCCAACATCATCAGCGGCTTGGGGAGATGATATGACCACATCTTCAGTCGCCTTCATCGGACTAGATGGGCAAATAGGACTTGGCGGGTTAAGATTCTCCACCACGTCAGTCACGCCAACTTGAGTGTCCACCTCTTCAGTAGTTGCCGGTTCGCTTTGCTTGGGCGGCTCAACATTTTCACCAGGCTAATTCTTCACCATCTCGTATTGACCTTCAGGGATTACTAAGTTTGGGTTTTCTGACTCAAAGTTCTCTGGGGTCGAAGATGACTCACCAGTTTTCCTCTTCTTAGCATTTACCCTATGAATTCACAAGCAGACTCAAGTAAGTGAGACAATGGTTACGATGAAGCACGGTTTATTGAAAAGCACTTACCCTTGCTTGATGACCAAGGGTGGCAGTTGAGTGGTAGATGAGTCGACAGATGATGGTGGTGACTCCTAGTAATTTGAATCAGACGAGTTAAGAGGTTGCTTAAAAAGGCTGGCTCATGGAAGAGATGGGGTTGGACTGTGAGGCACCTCATTGCGCCACTTACGGGCGACTAAAGCATCAGGTAAGCTAGCCAAGAGTTCTCTAGAACCACTTCGAGTCTGGCGTCTTGATGAGCCGGCATGCTGTGATTTCTTTAAAGAAAATTGTGGGTCAAAATAAGTGTGTGGATGAGAAAATGGCACTATTCTGACAGTTTTTCTTGCTCTTTGGGGAACAAAGTTTTCTGAGTTAGAGGAGATGGTAATTACCTCAACATCATCAGCCCGGCTATTTTCAGCATCACCCTGAGAATAAGAGACGTCAGCAAAGTTCAATAAAAAGACGGCCAAGGGAGTCAAGTTCTACCTCTGACTCATCATCAACTACTGGTGACCCGCCTCTAGCTATCGTCTCACTTTCAATAGTCGGTTTATTCTTTCTTTGAGCCGGTGCAGTTTTAGCAGCCCTAGATTTGGTCGCTGGTACTTTCTTTTTCCTCCTGTTCCAGAATGGAGAGTCGGCCTGCACAGTTTAAAAAAAAGATCAACAAGTAAGTTTAAGGGTTGATAAGCCGGACAAGTGATCATAGGAATGCTTACTGGAGGAGCCTGGTTAAGGGTGTAGAACGGTTTCAGCCCCGTCTTGTTATAGCTTTCTTGTGACTTCCCAAGCAGTTTCTTCACAATCTTGTTTATTTCGTCAGCTGACAGGTCAATGGGACTGAACCTTTGCACATCTTTTGAGTCGCCTGAGTAATTGCACACTAAATCCTCCCGATGACTTAAGGGCAGAATCCTCCAGGAAATCCAGCACCGGGTTAGATCAACCCTGGTTAAACCATTGGCTAATAAAGCCCTCAGCTTTGGATATACGTGGGTGACTTGAGCACGCTCTTCTTGAGGATCCCAACTAGGAAGTTTAACAGTGGGATCAAGATGGTCAGGTCTATAACCCGGCAAAGGGTTCTCGTCAGCAGGAGCTGTGTTCTTACAATAGAACCAAGTCTTGTTACATCCTTTTGGATGACTCAGCAGAGTGACTGAAGGAAAAGCAATGTCTTTTTGCCTCTGGATTGAGACCCCACCAAATTCTAGACTGGGGCCATTAGCACATTCAGTCTGCGGTTGATATAGAAAAATTCCCTAAAGAGAGGAACGGTGGCTTCCATTTGCAGATATGCTTCACAGAGGACTTGAAATTGGCATAAGTTGGATATAGAATTTGGGCCAAGGTCTTGAGTATGAAGGTTGAAGAAACTTAAGGCGTCCCAAAAAAAAATTGACCCCGGTGGAGAGAAGCCCCTAAGAAGATGGTCTGTAAACACCATGACTTCTCCTTCGCCGGGTTGGGGAACAGTTTCACCTTGAGGAGCCCGCCAGCCAATCACCTCTTGAGCAGGTAAAAAACCTTGTTCTTTATAATCATTGAGCACGAGTTGTGAAACTTGGGAGCTCACCCAGTTGCAGATTGTGGTCTTTTCCATGGTAAGTCGCCTAACAAATTAATGGCTGTGGATAAAAATATGAATGGCGGGTCATTTCACGATCGCTAGAGTCACCGTGGCGGCTTGGAGAGAAGCCAATACGACAAGGTGGTTAAAGTTAAGAGGCGAGCCAACATAGTTATTCAATTACCAAAATATGTCAACGAACTACAAGCCGCCTGAACAGAGATTCAACTATGCTTCCCAAGGCGGGCGAGTCATGATATGTAATAATGAGTCGGCAAAGGTATAAGGCGGCTCATCTTAAAGTTGAAAATTCTAATTTTTTGCTAAAGTGTTGCAGGAACAGATTTCAAACAAAGTGGCTATAATTATAGATCTACAAAATATGCGAAAAGGAAAAATATTTACTATTCCTAACTCATACAGCGGAAGCATGGGTTGATTTATTCGCAGTGTTTAGTGAAGATCTGAAGTTCCTAGATGCAGAAATGGCACTACAGCCAACATCGGAGTATTTCTACGATGAGTTCATTGGAATCTAGATCTAAAATAGCAATGATAGGATAAACAGATGAACGCCGATGAACTAGGTAAAATGGATAAAGAACTGTTGCGGATCCAGGAAGAAATGGGGTGTACCCGGATGCGGCAGAAGCTTCGAGAGGCTCTTGACGGCGTCGACGGCGGCGCGCGTGGGGCTGTTGAAGAGGTTGGCGTCGTCGGAGTCACCAAGGTCGCGCAGCGGCAGAAAAGCTCAGGTCATGGATGGCCTAGGCATGAGGAAGAAGAAGAAGCAGGGCGGATGAATGGTAAAAGCAAAACAGGAGCCCCCTCGGGCGTATTTATGGAGTAAAAAAAAGAGAAGGGGAAGAGGCAGGCGTGAAAACAGAGGAGCACAGTAACTTTTGTGAGGGGATGATGCCTTGATTTTGGGCTTAACAGATATGCTCAAAAGATTTGCTATGACATCATGCATGAACCCCACGATTTCTGTAAGGTGATGTCAGGATACAGAGGAAACAGAGGCGCTAAGGTAAAAATGTTTTATGAGCCGGCGAACTCACGTGACTCGGCTATGGAATAAGCCTAGATGGTGAAAGGAAGGATAACTCGGAAATGTGACTTCTGGAGATTGATGTGAATAAATTCACCTCACTCTGGGGGCTAATGTCGGGGGTATAACCCAACAGTATAACCCGCCTGTCCAGGGCCGTGTTACCCAGTGGCGGCTAAAGGACGCAACGTTCAAGGATCAGGAGGCCCATAAGGTGACTCATAAAGTAGGCCGGCTTAGGGCCCAATACTTGAGGGATGGCTTACCCAAGGACATGATATGTTTTCCTTTCTTGAGGAGGATGATGAGTAGGAAATAGACTAGGTCACGGGTCATGTTACGACCCGGACTCTGTTGTAAACCCAGGGCCTCGACCTGTATATAAAGGCGAGCCCCTGAGGTGGAAAAGATTAAGTTACAAGCTCTCGAGTACTAGGTTAGCCAAATCACACCCTTGTAATTGAGATCATCATCATCAATACAACCAAAGCAGGATGTAGGCTATTACCTCCTTGGTGAGGGGCCGAAACTGGGTAAACCCCTGTCTCCCTTGATTCCGATCAACCCCGTTCAAGCTACCACCTATTCACGATGGCCTCATGACTAAGTCCTTTTACGAGGACATCTGCCATGACAAAACCATGATAGGTATGATTGTGTTTTTATGTTTTAATTAGTGTTTGTGCCAAGTAATGTCTTTGGGATGATTTGGACGATACTTGATTTTATTCTGTGCAAAAACAAAAACTTTTACGTCCAGTACAGAAAATTCTAAAAATCACTTAAGTGACAAAAAAATCTGAATTTTTTACACATGATTGATATACAAATTTCCCATGTTTTCCTAATTTTTTAGAATTTTTGGAGTTATAGAAGTATGGTCAATATTCAGATTGCTACAGACTGTTCTGTTTTTGACAGATTCTGTTTTTGATGCATTGTTTTGCTTGTTTTTGATAAATCTATGGATTGTATCGGGGGGTATAAGCCATGGTGAAGTTAGAGTACAGTAGGTATAATGCAAAAATAAAATATGAATGGGTTTGCAACAGTACCTAAAGTAGTGATTTGTTTTGTTATACTAACGGATCTCACGAAGGTTTTGTTGAGTTTTGTGTGATTGAAGTTTTCAAGTTTTGGGTGAGATCATGATGGATGAAGGAATAAGGAGTAGTAAAAGCCTAAGCTTGGGGATGCCCACCCCAAGGTAATATTCAAGGAAGACTCAAGCGTCTAAGCTTGGGGATGCCCCGGAAGGCATCCCCTCTTTCTTCTAACGACCATCGGTAATTTTACTTGGAGCTATATTTTTATTCATCACATGATATGTGTTTTACTTGGAGTGTCTTGTATTATATGAGTCTTTGCTTTGCTTGCTTTTTAGTTTGTCACAATCATCCCTACTGGACACACTTATTTGAGAGAGCCACACGATCATCATGATTTGTTAGAATACTCAATGTGCTTCACTTAAATTTTTTGAGCTAGGCAGTTGCTCTAGTGCTTCACTTAAATCTTTTTGAGCACGGTGGTGGCTATATTTTGAAGAAATGAACTCTCATGCTTCACTTATATTATTTTGAGAGTTGATAAGATTGAAATTTTAAAGAAACTAATTCTCATGCTTCACTTATATTATTTTGAGAATTGATATGATTGAAATTTTGAAAAATATTTGCACTCTCATGCTTCACTTAAATCTTTTTGAGAGTTGATGATAGTAATGGAAATTTGCACGAGATATGAAATTGGTCCCAAAGTGATGAATATTCAAGAGGGATATAATAAAAACTTTCAAATAGATCATTGGATATGATAAGTGTGATTCCTTGCAATAGTTTTGCGATATGGAAATGATAATATGTGAGCCATGTTGGTGAGTAATTGTGGTTTAGTAAGAATGTCAATGTTAAGGTTTGTGATTCCCTATGCATGCACATCAAGTCAATAGTTATGCAAAGAAATTATATCGTACTTATGGTGCATTATTCAGTGTTAGTTATGTTCAATGCATGTTTATGACCAGTTTCGCTTTTTGGTTGGTTGCTTCTCAATCTATTTGCTAGCCTTCATTTCTACTAAGTGGAAATACTGCTTGTCCATCCAAAACCCTTAAACCCAAGTTGTGCCAAATGAGTCCACTATATCTACCTATATGCGGTATTTCAATGCCGTTCCAAGTAAATTTGCGTGTGCCAACTCTAATTTTCAAAATAATTTTTCTGTTTTGTGGGCCCGTACCGCTCATGAAGCGGCAGGGGGTGGCCATTATTTTTCCATGCTAGGTGTGTTATTCTCATGATGAGTGTTTATTCACTTGTCATTGCACGAGAGAATGGTTGGTAATAGGGATGCCCAGTCCCAAAATGCAAAAAATTAATATGATATAAATAATAAATTCCTTGGAAAGTGATGGTATGGAGGGCACCCGTGGATACGGCTAGCTATTGATTGTGAAAGAAATGGTGGAAAGGAAATAAACTTTACTTTTTGTTTGGGAACCGCCTATGATGTGTCTAGCATGGAAAATAATGGGAATTCTCGGTCGTTTTCATTGACAGGAAAAGCATGCCTCTCAAAATATTTTTATCTCTCTATTTAAGCTTTGAGCTCTGGCACATTTGACAAATCTCTGCTTCCCTCTGTGAAGGGCCTATCTATTTACTTTTATGTAATTTTTATTTTTACTTGAGTCTCCATCTTCTTTTACAAAAGCACCAACTAGAGAGCACTATTGTCATACTTGTGCATTGGATGTAGCTAATATTTGAGTGTGTTTCATGAATGGATCAGTGATTGAGCATAATGGGCTAGGGATAACTTTCTTTAGCATTGATATTTTGAAAGACATGGTTGCTTGTTAGCATGCTTGAGTATTTATATTTTCGTGTCAAACTATAGACTATTTCTTTGAATCATTCAAGTCCAATGTCCATGCTACAAAAGAAAAGAATATATGATGAATATGGTAGGCAGCATTCCACATCAAAAATTCTGTTTTTATCATTTACCTACTCGAGGATGAGCAGGAATTAAGCTTGGGGATGCTGATACGTCTCCAACGTATCTATAATTTTTGATTGTTCCATGCTGTTATATTATCAATCTTGGATGTTTTTATAAGCATTTACAGCAATTATATATCATTTTTCAGAGACTAACCTATTAACTCAGTGCCCAATGCCAGTTGCTATTTTTTGCCCTATTTTTGTTTTACAGAAAATCAATACCAAACAAAGTCCAAATGCCACGAAACTTTTTGGAGATTTTTTGTTGGAAAAGATATACACTAGAAGCTTCGGGAGAGGGCCAGAAGACCCAGGAGGTGGCCACGAGCCACCAGGGTGCCTGGGGGGAGCAGGCGCGCCCTGGTGCCTCGTGGGCCCCCCTTTGCTCCATTTGACCTAATTCCAGCACTATAAATTCAGAAAAAATCAGAAACCCTCAGGAGAGTCCACGAAATACTTTTTCCGCCGCCGCAAGCTTCTGTTCCAGAGAGATCCCATCTGGGGTCCTTCTCCGGTAATCTACCGGAGGGGGAATCGATCATGGAGGGGTTCTACATCAACCTTGCTGCCCTTTCGATGATACGTGAGTAGTTTACCACAGACCTTCGGGTCCATAGTTAGTAGCTAGATGGCTTCTTCTCTCTTTTTCATCTTCAATACAATGTTCTCCTTGATGTTCTTGGAGTTCTATCCGATGTAATGACTTTTTGCGGTGTGTTTGTTGGGATCCGATGAATTGTGATTTTATGATCAGATTATCCATGAATATTATTTGAGTCTTTGCTACACTCTTTTATGCATGATTATTATATCCTCATATTTCTTCTCTGATCTATTGATTTGGTTTGGCCAACTGAGTTGATTTATCTTGCCATGGGAAGAGGTGCTTTGTAATGGGTTCGATCTTGCGGTGTTCAATCCCATTGACAGAGAGGGACATGACATGTATGTATCGTTGCTATTAAGGGTAAAAAGATGGGGTTTATTCATACGTGAGTTTATCTTGTCTACATCATGTCATCGTTCTTAAGGTGTTACTCTGTTCTTCATGGACTTAATACACTAGATGCATGCTGGATAGCGGTCGATGTGTGGAGTAATAGTAGTAGATGTAGGCAGGAGTCGGTCTACTTGTCTCGGACGTGATGCCTATATACATGATCATTGCCTTGGATATCCTCATGATTATTTGCTTTTCTATCAATTGCCCAACAGTAATTTGTCTACCCACCGTATGCTATTTTCTCGAGAGAAGCCTCTAGTGAAAACTATGGCCCCTGGGTCTATCTAAATCATATTACTAAAACCCTAAAAATATTGCTGCCACTTTCTTTTATTTATTTTATTTTGTATTTTTGTTTCAATCTATCTATCTATCACATACAGTTTAATCTTGCAATTGACCGCCGAGGGATTGACAACCCCTCGTTCGCGTTGGATGCAAGGATTTGTTGTTTGTGTGCACGTGTTGTTTACATAGTGTTGCTTGGTTCTCCTACTGGATTGATAACCTTGGTTTCATAACTGAGGGAAATACTTACCTCTACTATGCTGCATCATCCCTTCCTCTTCAGGGATAAAACCAACGCAAGCTACAAGTAGCAGGGGTCCCCATTTGGGACAGTTTAGTTTGGCCACGACGGTGGCAGGTGTTAGGAGTGACACAGGGGCCACCCAGGACTTGACCCGGAAGGGGTATGATTATCGGTGGTGCCGTAAGAGTACCAGGCAATAGACAAGTTTTTTTGGAGCAGCACCGGTCCACCCGAATGGGAGCATGTACTGGTGTACGAGGCCGGGAGCTCCATGATGTGGGTAACATGCGCAACCTCTGCAGAGTGTAAATCTATTCGAATAGCCGTGTCCTCAGTCATGGGACACAGTTCGTACTACACTACTAGGGAAAACCTTATACACAGAAGCTTACCAGTAGCGCTTTTTAAAAGGAGGTGCTGCTGCTATATAACAGTGGCGCGGTGTTAGAAAGATCGCTACTGTTATATAAATAGCAGCAGCGCGTCCCATATAAAACGCGCTACTACTACACCTGCCACACCGTTGCCAACAAGCTAGGTATAGTAGTAGCGCCCGTATACAGACAACGCTACTGTTAATAAAATAGTAGTAGTACGGTTTAAGGCGCACGCGCTGCAACTAAGAAAAGGAAAAGAAAAGAAAAAAAGAAAAGGAAAATTAAAGAAAAAGAAAAAATGAAAGCAATAGCAGCAGCGCCTGTTCTCGAAAGCGCTATAGTTACATTAGCTATAGCGCGTTTCCTATAAATGCGCTATAGATAACTTAGCTATAGCAGTAGCGATTTCCTAAAAACAGTGCTGTAGATAGGTAGCTATAGCACGTTTATAGGAACCGCGCTACCGCTAAGTTTGACTTGCCCCTGCGCGGGCGTCCCTCCTTTCCCAATTCCCCATTCTTTTCGTAACCTCTCCCTCACCGCCCCTGCTCCCTCGCCGCCACTGCCTCCGTCGCCGTCACCGGAGCCGCCACCAGTGCCGCCACCGGAGCCGCGCGCCATCGCCGCCACCGAAGCCGCGCGCCCTTGACACCCCCGGAGCCACCCTCGTCTGCTCCTCGCTGCCCCTACATCCCTCAACGTCCCTGCCTCCCTCGCCATCACCGGAGCCGCCGTAGACGCCACCGGAGCCACCCTCGACGCCCTCCCCGCCACCGTCTCCCCCGAGCACCTCCCCACGACCGTCTCCCCCGAGCACCCTCTCTGTAAGCCCCCACCCCTCCTCTCTAGGTTAATTTACTTAGGTGAATTTAGTTATGAACCCTAGGTTTAAGCAGAGTAGTAGTGGTACAATAGGTGAATACTTTGCAAGAGGGCAGTAGGTTAATTTACTTAGGTGAATTTAGGTATGAACCCTAGGTTTAAGTATGAACAATAGGTTTTGGTATGAACCCTAGGTAGCTAGGTTTTGGTATAAACCCTAGGTAGCTATTTTGATATATATGAATTTAGCTAGATATCAAATTAGGACAGAAATATTATTCTAGGGCAGTACTGAATTTTTTTCATTTCATCATTATAGAGCACTAAAGTTAACTGAATTTTGTTCTATTAGTAGTTAACTAAATTTTTTTCATTTCATCATTATAGAGCACTAAAGGTAACTGAATTTTGTTCTATTAGTACTTAACTGAATTTGCTTCTACACTTAGTTTTTGAATTAGCTTGTGAAATTTGGACATGTATATTTGGACATGTGGTTGCTCGTGTATATTTGGACATGTGTTGCGGTGTCGAAGATGGATATTTGAACATTGTTTGCAGGTAATGTTTCCGAGTGGCCTATGTTTTGCTGGAATGTTGATTCATTTCCGTTCCGGCAAATTTCAGGCACTCGATTTGTCCACTTTTTAGCAAAGGTCATGCCAAAAATTTCCGTGAATTTCGGCATGACTTGTGCTAGAAACTAGGACTTATCGAGTGCCCGGGATTCGCCACAACGGTAATGAATCAACATTCCGGCAAAACATAGGCCTTTTTTTATGTCACTATTCATTTTATTAGGTCTAGAATTAATTGACTAGATTTAATCGTAGGAAACATGGCTAGCAATGATGAAGGAGAGGGTTCTGGTAATTGCAACATCTACGAGGCGGCAGACACCTATTTGAACTATATGGAGGAGCAACGGGCTACGCATAGCTGCCGTGTCACATCCGGCACCGACATCGAGACTGGCACTGACACCAATACCGGCGTCGTGACCGGCACCGAGACCGAGACCGGGGCTGAGACCGAGACCGAGACCGGTGCCTCTGCTGGCAAATTAGCCGGTATAGAACCGAAACCGAAGAGGATACGACGCCCAAACCATCTCGGCACTACTAGACTGGTGGTCACGGCGATGGACCTCGACAATTTTGAGCCAAAAGAGCCTGAGGAAGCGCGCAAGTGCTACGGCAATCAAATAGGCTGCATCCTATGGGAAACCGCCACCATCAACGATGAAAGATTAAAGAAGATACCAAATATGGAGCACTCCCTCCTAAAGAAGCTGCACCAGAGATTCTTGTTCCCGGACCGGGATGAAATCAAATATACTGAACCATGGCAGGGGGGGGGGGGGGGGGGGGGGGGGGGGGGGGGGGGGGGGGGGGGGGGGGGGGGGGGGGGGGGGGGGGGGGGGGGGGGGGGGGGGGGGGGGGGGGGGGGGGGGGGGGGGGGGGGGGGGGGGGGGGGGGGGGGGGGGGGGGGGGGGGGGGGGGGGGGGGGGGGGGGGGGGGGGGGGGGGGGGGGGGGGGGGGGGGGGGGGGGGGGGGGGGGGGGGGGGGGGGGGGGGGGGGGGGGGGGGGGGGGGGGGGGGGGGGGGGGGGGGGGGGGGGGGGGGGGGGGGGGGGGGGGGGGGGGGGGGGGGGGGGGGGGGGGGGGGGGGGGGGGGGGGGGGGGGGGGGGGGGGGGGGGGGGGGGGGGGGGGGGGGGGGGGGGGGGGGGGGGGGGGGGGGGGGGGGGGGGGGGGGGGGGGGGGGGGGGGGGGGGGGGGGGGGGGGGGGGGGGGGGGGGGGGGGGGGGGGGGGGGGGGGGGGGGGGGGGGGGGGGGGGGGGGGGGGGGGGGGGGGGGGGGGGGGGGGGGGGGGGGGGGGGGGGGGGGGGGGGGGGGGGGGGGGGGGGGGGGGGGGGGGGGGGGGGGGGGGGGGGGGGGGGGGGGGGGGGGGGGGGGGGGGGGGGGGGGGGGGGGGGGGGGGGGGGGGGGGGGGGGGGGGGGAAGAAAGCAGCTGAGACCAAAGAAGAGGCAGTCAAAGCAGCGGTAGCTACCGTAAAAGAGGAAATGGCAGCTTCGTATAGTGCCTTTCTTCCAGCTGTCATCGATTGGAGCAAGAAATATCCACATAAAGAGGCAGCGGACTTTCCCCTTTCCGACTTCTTGGGGAGCAGCTCGTTTAGCGTTGCACCAGCACCTGCTCCCGCAACCGCACCTGCTCCCGCACCTGCTCATAGCAGCCCGTCCTCCGTCTCTGGCGTGCTCGGCGGGGCTTCGTCTTTGGCTGAGCTCGACGCCCTCACGGTAACTACATGTCACACCGACCCTCTTCAATATATGTATAATCTCTGGTTTTCATTGCCTTTTGGATGTCTCACATCGCAAACATGTCTTTGCAGGCCGACGTAACCCCGTGCACCATACTGTACACCATCAGCGGCCAGAAGGTGGACGTGGGAAAGGCGACGATAGTGAAGCCGGAGGAACAATTGTTCCACAGCCGGCCGATCCCCCCTGACGTCTTCAAGGTTTTCGTGGCCAGTGTCAAACCGAGCCACGAGAATTTGGCTCCTCCGGTAGCACTAGGGGGAGATGATGACGAGACCCCGCGGCAGCTTGGCGATTGCAAGAGTTGGGTCCTGTTGTGGCCGAAGAGTCTGCTTCGTCTGGAGGCGGCTGGGAGCACACCTCAGCAAGGTATGAAAACCAACACCCCGCCTACCCAATTAGTGTCGCATGTCGTGCCGGGTGATAGCGGACGGCATGAGGAAAAGGCTCCATTAGTTGATGATGACATCGCCGCCATTGAAGAAGCAATGCATGATGCCATGGACGAGGATGATGACCCTCTACGGTATCTCAATACCGGTGCCTATGACGACGGAGGATTGATGGCTTAGCAGTATGACTCAGGGTTTGAGCGTGATGAGTTAATGCCTGAATTGCCGGAGAATGAACGTATGATAGGCCCACTTCCGGTAGCAAAGAAGCATAGGAAGAGACCAAAGAAAGGCTAAAATGCCAGCAAAGCAGCTTCTACGAGCCAGCCGCCTCCGCAGCTTTGGGTTCAAGACCGTATACCTATCCAAGGTGCGCGGAAATACCATATCCCCGGTAAGCCGATCCTAAGTAAGGAAGCAGTAGAGGTCATAGACGGCGATCTAAGGAGACTTCATGACGATGTGCTGCGGAGAGAGCAAAGCCTTATGGCCTCAAAAAATCTAGGATACCCGCTCTACGTGGTTAACGTGCCGCAGCAAAGGTTGTACGTCCACACATTCCCCGCGGAAAAGTTCTTCCTTTGATTCGACTACATCTTTGACATGTTTCACATGACAAAGCTGGATTTCATGTTTGTCCGCCTTTTTGCCTTGTACTTGAACTACATCGTCAGGATTGAGCGAATACCTTATATCTGTGTCACTGACCCGTACTTTATGCACGAGGGCTTCTTGGCAATCTGCCCAGCGCACCGTGAATACGCGATGAACTACATCACCGATTTCATGGTCGCCAATAAGGACAAGGAGACGATTTTCCTGCCTTATCATCCCATGTAAGTCATCCACGGATATCCTTCCTTTAATTTCAATCATTCATTTGCACGCGTGGAGGCTAATTTGAGGTGTACTTATTTTGCGCAGTGATGGGCGCGCCGTCCTCATCATCCTTTACCCCCGATTCTCCTACGCTCTTTACTTGGACTCATCGAAGAACTTGAAGAAAAAGGATTACACCCACATCAAGTCTATTCTCGACAGTGCTATCTTAAGCTACGGCGTACGGGGTGGAGAGATCAGGCGTAAGAAGACAAGGAACGGCGCACCCTGCTTCGGCCATAAGACCGACTTCTGGTGCATCCAGCAACCGAGAGATACTCTCAGTGATGGATTCTATGTCCTCCACCACATGCTGGAGTACAGACGGGATCACCAGAACCTTCGCATGTCACCTAAATCCGGCGATGCCGATATTCTGCATTGGGCAATTAAACTAGGAAAGGTCCCGGATCATCGAATCCGAGCTAAGTTCCATCACATCCAGCGTGAACTTGCCCAAATCATCATGAAGGAGGTCCTCAAAAAATAGGGACGTTCTACGAAGAAGGGGAAATATCGCGGGAAGACGTCCAAACACGCATAGCCGCTCAACGTCTCAACATGAAGCCTTTCACTTCGCTCGGGGACTTCCTCCCTGATTTGGAAGGGTGGCACGACATGTTGGAGTGATTGATGATATATGACAATGTGTCCGTTTAGTCACTACTTTCTCTATGATGAAACTTTGAGTTATGCACGACGAAACTTTGTGATGTAATTAAACCGTCCTCCTCAACTAGCGAAGATCACTCTAGTTAGGGCATTTTGGGTACGATGAACTTTGTTATTTATGATTATGATATGTTGCTTCTATTTTTGCTAACTCTGTCTCTTTCTGTTACTCAACTATATATGTTGCATTTTTTGGGCGGCAGCCACAGAGGGTTCGATAGCAGAGCCGAAGCAGAAGATAGTTACTTGAGGTTGACGCTAGCGCGAGAGAGGGATCGGAACCGGCGCCTCAAAAACTACTACATTATCACGCTCTTGCTCATAGTGATCGCTCTTCTCTTCTATATCTTTGTTTAGGTATAGATGATGAAACATGTGTATGTGATGACCATGCAGTTGCTTGTATTCAAGACAAGTCACTTAACTTGTATCGCTATATCGTGATTATGATGAGACGACATGATTTGTGTTGGATGATATATATGATGAGACTATTATGTGTATGATATGATGAGCATATTGCATGTTTTATGATATTATTAGAATACTGTATAAAACCTATACAAAAATACCACAAATACGTACCCAAAAAAAATTATGTGAAAATATAGCAGTAGCGCGGTTTGGCAGGAAGCAGCAGCGCTTTTAAGGGGCGCTACAGCTACTTAGCAGTAGCGCTCGATAGCAAAACGCTACTGCTAATGCACTTAGCAGTAGCGCTGTTCGGGACAACGCTACTGCTAAGTAGGTATAGCAGTAGCGCTGGTCTAAACGCGCTGCTGCTAAGCATTAGCTGTAGTGCCGTATCAGTAGCGCGGGTGCCCGCGCTACTGATAGCCCTTTTACCCGTGCTACGGCTAGGCTTTTCCCTAGTAGTGCTAGGTCACACTATTTGGTCTGTGTCGAGTCTGGAGGAATAAACCATATACAGTTAGTTTTAATATTGAACCAGACAAAGGTAAGAGTTGTCAGACCTACTGTGCAGGTGTCCGGACACCGAATGATGTCCAAGGTTTGGAATGTAGCCAAGGGATGGCTATGAGAAGAACTTGGATCCGAAGGGGTCATGTGAATGAACTTGATCAATTGCATTTATGATTATGCTTTACCTTACCGCATTTACTTTGATAGTTTCCATGCTAGGTAATCCTGTTATAACCTGATAACTAATATTGTTAAGGTAACAAATGCGTGCTTGAATGCCATGGATTGCTTTGCTTGGTGTATATGTTATTTGGTTTGCTTGCGAGTACATTCAAAAGTACTCAGCGGCCATTAACGTGGCCAGGTTCAGCTAAGGATCCGTCGAGGAGCGGGAGCGTTCACGAGCTAGAAGAGTAACCCAGTCAGATCCCTGTGGATTGGAGCCTCTCCAAGTCCGTGCTACCTTAGTTAGTATTTTTTTTCTGCTGCCCCAGCTTTGTAACCATGATGTATTTATTCTAGCCACAATGGCTAATAAATATATTCTTATTACAGTTGTGCCTATATTCATGGTACCTGTTGTAAATGCGCACACCAGAGTAATTTCTTGGGCTGGTGTGTGCGGCGACCGTCTGGCTACAGTGGTAATCAGGCGGGGCGCCACAACGGATGGTATCAGAGTAGCCAGGCTGGCTGTAGGTTACCCTAGCTGGACTTCATTGCCTCTTGCTTAGTAGAAAGCCCAGATGGACTTCAGCCATCTTTGCCAAATAGGCACGACTACTATTGATCATAAGGCAATCCCATAGGTTTTCGGCTCCAATAGACCCCAAATCTCGTGGCCATTGCCTTCGGTGGGAAATGTCCACACCAGGCAATGACCTGGGAGCCCTCAACCCCTAGGTAAACCAGATATCCCCACCTTGCTTGCTAACCTTAGCATTTCTCTCCTCAAATCCAGTTTCCTTTGGGAAACGCCTATAAATTCCATCTTTTCCCGATAACCCTAGGATCGTTGACTAAGCCACTTTGGCTATGGTCATGCATCGAGTTTGGTGTTCCCTAAGGAAGTAGTACGAGCTTGACACCAATCGCTACCAGGAGCGTTGTGTGGTTTTGCTTCTAAATCCTTAGAGGTGCATCGAGTGCGCTATACTAGTTATACTAGTAAATCATTGGCCACGTGTGTAAAGTCCTCAAAATTTGAGCTTTATTTGGTTTTTGGTTTTTCATGGTTCTTGCTTCTTTTGTTGGTTCCATTCTTTCGTTCTGACTGGATCCATCCGCAAGAGCTGCTTAAGAAGACCCGAGTACAACTTGGATAATACCGAATAATCCAAATTCAGTAAGAGTCAAACCAAGCCAACTGCCCGATATTCAAAACCTTATCACCGGGTCTGTCAAAAATGAAGAATGGGTCAGAAGCAGACTCTGCGTGCAATGGACAAGGCCAGAATATACCTGAGAGAGTTTGCCTCAGAACAAATCATACCTAAGGAACAGTCAGATGAGTTGTCGGGAATGGACACCAGCAAGAGCAAATTATTTGGTCCTCGACACAAGGATTATTTCAGCAGTGGGGTGAGCCTTGAGTCTTTTCTCACTGGACTCAATAATCATTTATTACCCACAGAAGACATATTTCGAGAATGTGAACGTACCGAGAGCAACAACAAAACTCTGGTATGTTAGGATATTTTGGAATTCACCAGTGCATACACAAAATTTTTGGGCACTGTGAAAAAGGTTTGCGAGACATGTGGATAAGTCCACGGCTATCTGGAATCATTGAGAACTTCAAATACCTGGAAGTTCAGCTAAATCAAATGGAATTATCTGTCAACTGCTCACTACTGGTAACACTTGGTTTGAATGCAAAGGGTATCCCGGATTAATTATCAACACAAATTCTGCATCAGTTGTGCAACCTTGATACGTCTCCAACGTATCTATAATTTTTGATTGTTTCATGCTATTATAGTATCAATCTTGGATGTTTTATATACCTTTACAAGCAACTTTATATCATTTTTTGGAACTAACCTATTAACTTAGTGCCCAGTGCCAGTTGCTGTGTTTTTTGCCTGTTTTTGGTTTTCCAGAATATCAGTACCAAATGAAGTCCAAATGCCATGAAACTTTTTGGTGATTTTTTACTTGACACAAGAGACTCTGGAAGCTTCGGGAGAGGGCCAGAAGATGAAGGAGTGGGCCACAAGGCACCAGGGCGCGCCCCGGGGGGTGGCGCGCCCTGGTACCTTATGGGGCCCACACAGCTCCTTTTGACCTAATTCCACCACTATAAATTCTCTAAAATCAGGAAACCTACGGAGGAGTCCACGAAATACTTTTTCCGCCGCTGCAAGCTTCTGTTCCAGAGAGATCCCATCTGAAGGCCTTTTTCGGTACTCCGCCGGAGGGGGAATCAATCACGGAGGGGATCTTCATCATCCTTGCTGCCCTTTCGATGATGCGTGAGTAGTTTACCACAGACCTTCGGGTCCATAGTTAGTAGCTAGATGGCTTCTTCTCTCTCTTTGATCTTCAATACAATGTTCTCCTTGATGTTCTTGGAGATCTGTTCGATGTAATCACTTTTTGTGGTGTGTTTGTTGGGATCCGATGAATTTTGAGTTTATGATCAGATTATCCATGAATATTATTTGAGTCTTTTTTGATCTCTTTTATGCATTATTATTATAGCTTCGTATTTCTTCTCCTATCTATTGATTTGGTTTGGCCAACTAGATTGATTTATCTTGCCATGGGAAGAGGTGCTTTGTAATGGGTTCGATCTTGCGATGCTCAATCCCAGTGAAAGAAAGGGACATGACACGTATGTATCGTTGCTATTAAGGGTAAAAATATGGGGTTTATTCATGCGTGAGTTTACTTTGTCTACATCATGTCATCTTGCTTAAGGCGTTACTCCGCTCTTTATGAACTTAATACTCTAGATGCATGTTGGATAGCGGTCGATGGGTGGAGTAATAGTAGTAGATGTAGGCACGAGTTGGTCTACTTGTCTCGAATGTGATGCCTATATACATGATCATTGACTTGGATATTGTCATGATTATTTGCTTTTTTATCAATTGCCCAACAGTAATTTGTTTACCCACCGTATGCTATTTTCAAGAGAGAAGCCTCTAGTGAAAACTATGGCCCCCGGGTCGATCTTTATCAATTACTAAAACCCTAAAAATACTTGCTGCAATTTTCTTTTACTTATTTTATTTTGTATTTTTATTTGATCTATCTATCACATACAATTTAATCTTGCAATTAACCGCCAAGGGATTGACAACCCCTTGTTTGCGTTGGGTGCAAGGATTTGTTGTTGTGTGTGCAGGTGCTGTTTACATAGTGTTGCTTGGTTCTCCTACTGGATTGATACCTTGGTTTCATAACTGAGGGAAATACTTATCTCTACTGTACTACATCATCCTCTCCTCTTCGGGGAAAAACCAACGCAGATCACAAGTAGCAGGAAGAATTTCTGGCACCGTTGCCGGGGAGACATCATCAACATCTATCAGGTATCTACACATAAAACTTCATCTGCTCGCATTTACTTTATTTGCCTTTGCCTCTCATTTTCATCTCCCCCACTTCTATTTTTTTTTACAAAAATACAAAAATATTCTCCGTTTGCCTTTTTGTTCGTTTGCTACCTTTGCTTGTGTGCCATGTGTCTTCTATTTGCTTACATCTTCGCTTGCTAAAGATCTATTGATATGGATCCTCATCCACTTGCTAATCTTTTCAAAAGATCTAATTATGTTGAACCAATTGCTAGTGAGTTGAGTGCACTTGATTATCACTATAAAGTTTTGCTTGAAAATCATGAATCTGAAAATTGTGATGAAGTGTTGAAAGAAGAAATTTATAAAGTGATTCATGATAGTTCCTTGAATGAAAAGCATGATTGCAATGATGTTATTATAAATTCTATTAATGTCAATTGTGTTAATAATATGCAAAACTATGAGCTTGGGGATGATGATTTTGTTATGTCCACTACTCATTGTAATGATCATGATTGGGGTGATGTTTCTTATGATCTTGAAAATTTATTTAAGCCTCGTGATGAATATGTTTGCAATAATATTGAAAGTGGGTTTAGAAGAGTGTCAACTCTAGGTAAAAATAATCCCACATAATTGGAGAGTGTTCAATCTTATGAAATTTTTGATAAAAGTGGGTTTGGAGAGGTCATGACTTTAGTTGATGTTAATCCCACTATTTTTGAAGACTATAAGAATTTTATGCATGTGGATCATGTAGAGAAAAATTTATATGATAGCTATATTGTTGAATTTGATTATGATCCTACACGTAATTATTATGAGAGAGGAAAATATGGTTGTAGAAATTTTCTTGTTACTAAATTACCTCTCGTTATGTTGAGATTGTCAATGTTTTATTCCTCTCCTTTGCATATGCTAGATATTTCTTATCTTGATAATTTGTTTGCATATAAAATGCCTATGCATAGGAAGTATGTTAGACTTAAATATGTTTGTCACATGTTTTATGATGCTCTCTTTGCGTTACAATTATTATCTTCCATGTGAGCATCAGTAAATCTCAAGCCTATCTTGATGGCTATAAAGAAAGAGCTTGTTGGCAGGCAACCCAATGAATAAAATAAATTTTTCCTTTATGTTTATGTTTTGGTGTGTTTACATAGTTTTAGCTACAGTTATGATTGAGTTTTTATGTTTTAATTAGTGTTTGTGCCAAGTAATGCCTTTGGGACGATTTGGATGATAGTTGATTTGACTCTGTGCAAAAACAGAAACTTTTATGTCCAGTCCAGAAAATTCTAAAAATCACTGGAGCAACAAAAAATTCTGAATTTTTTACACATGATTGATATACAAATTTCCCATGTTGTCCTAATTTTTAAGAATTTTTGGAGTTACAGAAGTATGGTCAATGTTCAGATTGCTACAGACTGTTCTTTTTTTTACAGATTCTGTTTTTGATGCATTGTTTTGCTTGTTTTGATGGAACTATGGACTGTATCGGGGGGTATAAGCCATGGAGAAGTTAGAATACAGTAGGTATAATGCAAAATAAAATATGAATGGGTTTGCAACAGTACCTAAAGTAGTGATTTGCTTTGTTATACTAACGGATCTCACGAAGGTTTTGTTGAGTTTTGTGTGATTGAAGTTTTCAAGTTTTTGGTGAGATCACGATGGATGAAGGAATAAGGAGTGGCAAGAGCCTAAGCTTGGTGATGCCCTGGAAGGGATCCCCTCTTTCTTCTACCAACTATCGGTAATTTTACTTGGAGCTATATTTTTATTCGTCACATGATATGTGCTTTGCTTGGAGCGTCGTGTATTATATGAATCTTTGCTTTGTTTGATTTTTAGTTTGTCATAGTCATCTCTACTAGACACACTTGTTTGAGAGAGCCACACGATCATCATAATTTGTTAGAATGCTCTATGTGCTTCACTTAAATTTTTTGAGCTAGGCAGTTGCTCTAGTGCTTCACTTAAACCTTTTTGAGCACGGTGGTGATTATATTTTGAAGAAATACATGCACTCCCATGCTTCACTTATATTATTTTGGGAGTTGATAAATTTTTTAAGAAATACATGCACTCTCATGCTTCACTTATATTATTTTGAGAGTTGATAAAATTTTGAAGAAATGTTTGCACTCTCATGCTTCACTTATATCTTTTTGAGAGTTGATAATAGCAATGGAAATTTGCACAAGATATGAATTTGGTTCCAATGTGATAGATATTCAAGAGGGATATAATAAAAACTTGCATATAAATCATTGGACATGATAAGTTTGATTCCTTGCAATAGTTTTGCGATATGGAGATGATAATATGTGAGTCATGTTAGTGAGTAATTGTGGTTTAGTAAGAATATTGGTGTTAAGGTTTGTGATTCCCTATGCATGCACATTAAGTCAATAGTTATGCAATGAAATTATATCCTCCTTATGGTGCATTGTTCAGTATTAGTTGTGTTCAATGCATGTTTATGACCATTTTCCTTTTTTTGGTTGGTTGATTCTCAATCTATTTGCTAGCCTTCATTTGTACTAAGCGGGAATGCTGCTTGTGCATCCAAATGCTTAAACCTAAAGTTGTGCCATATGAGTCCACCATACCTACCTATATGCGGTATTTCCATGCCGTTCTAAGCAAATTTGCATGTGCCAACTCTAAATTTTCAAAAACAATTTTCCTTTTTGTGTGCCCGTACCGCTCATGAAGCGGCAGGGGGTGGCCAATATTTTCCATGCTAGGTGTGTTATTCTCACAATGAGTGTTTATTCACTTGTCATTGCACGAGACAGTGGCAGGTAGGAGGGATGCCCATTCCCGAAATGCAAAATAATAATTTAATATGATGTTAATAATAAATTCTTTGGAAAGTGATGGTATGAAGGCCCCCCGTGGATACGGCTAGCCATGGATTGTGAAAGAATGGTGGAAAGGAAACAAAACTTTATTTTCTGTTTGGGAACCGCCTATGATGTGTCTAGCATGGAAAATATTGGGAATTCTCGGTCGTTTTCGTTGACAGGAAAAGCATGCCACTCAAAATATTTTTATCTCTCTAAATTTAAACCTTGAGCTCTAGCACCTCTGCAAATCAATGCTTCCCTCTGCGCAGGGCCTATCTATTTACTTTTATGCAATTTTTATTTTTACTTTGAGTCTCCATCTTCTCTTATAAAGCACCAACTAGAGAGCACTATTATCATACTTGTGCATTGGATGTAGCTAATATTTGAATGTGTTTCATGAATGGATCAATGATTGAGCATAATGGGCTAGGGATAACTTTCTTTAGCGTTGATATTTCGAAAGACATGGTTGCTTGTTAGTATGCTTGAGTATTTATATCTTCATGTCAAATTATAGACTATTGCTTTGAATCGTTCAAGTCCAAATGTCCATGCCACAAAAGAAAAGAATACATGATGAATATGATGGTAGCATTCCACATCAAAAATTCTGTTTTTATCATTTACCTACTCGAGGACGAGCAGGAATTAAGCTTGGGGATGCTGATACGTCTCCAACGTATCTATAATTTTTGATTGTTCCATGCTATTATAGTATCAATCTTGGATGTTTTATATACCTTTACAAGCAACTTTATATCATTTTTTGGAACTAACCTATTAACTTAGTGCCCAGTGCCAGTTGCTGTGTTTTTTGCCTGTTTTTGGTTTTCCAGAATATCAGTACCAAACGAAGTCCAAATGCCATGAAACTTTTTGGTGATTTTGTACTGGACACAAGAGACCCTGGAAGCTTCGGGAGAGGGCCAGAAGATGAAGGAGTGGGCCACAAGGCACCAGGGCGCGCCCCAGGGGCGTGGCGTGCCCTGGTACCTTGTGGAGCCCACACAGCTCCTTTTGACCTAATTCCACCACTATAAATTCTCTAAAACCAGGAAGCATACAGAGGAGTCCACGAAATACTTTTTCCGCCGTTGCAAGCTTCTGTTCTAGAGAGATCCCATCTGGAGGCCTTTCCCGGTACTCCGCCGGAGGGGGAATCAATCACGGAGGGGCTCTTCATCATCCTTGCTGCCCTTCTGATGATGTGTGAGTAGTTTACCACAGACCTTCGGGTCCATAGTTAGTAGCTAGATGGCTTCTTGTCTCTCTTTGATCTTCAATACAATGTTCTCCTTGATGTTCTTGGAGATCTATTCGATGTAATCACTTTTTGCGGTGTGTTTGTTGGGATCCGATGAATTGTGAGTTTATGATCAGATTATCCATGAATATTATTTGAGTCTTTTCTGATCTCTTTTATGCATGATTATTATAGCTTCGTATTTCTTCTCCGATCTATTGATTTGGTTTGGCCAACTAGATTGATTTATCTTGCCATGGGAAGAGGTGCTTTGTAATGGGTTCGATCTTGCGGTGCTCAATCCCAGTGACAGAAAGGGACATGACACGTATGTATTGTTGCTATCAAGGGTAAAAAGATGGGGTTTATTCATGCGTGAGTTTACTTTGTCTACATCATGTCATCTTGCTTAAGGCGTTACTCCGTTCTTTATGAACTTAATACTCTAGATGCATGCTGGATAGCGGTCGATGGGTGGAGTAATAGTAGTAGATGCAGGCAGGAGTCGGTCTACTTGTCTCGGACGTGATGCCTATATACATGATCATTGCCTTGGATATTGTCATGATTATTTGCTTTTCTTTCAATTGCCCAACAGTAATTTGTTTACCCACCGTATGCTATTTTCAAGAGAGAAGGCTCTAGTGAAAACTATGGCCCCCGTGTCTATCTTTATCAATTACTAAAACCCTACAAATACTTGCTGCAATTTTCTTTTACTTATTTTATTTTGTATTTTTGTTTGATCTATCTATCTATCACCATACAATTTAATCTTGCAATTAACCACCAAGGGATTGACAACCCCTTGTTTGCGTTGGGTGCAAGGATTTGTTGTTGTGGGGGGGGGGGGGGGGGGGGGGGGGGGGGGGGGGGGGGGGGGGGGGGGGGGGGGGGGGTTTACATAGTGTTGCTTGGTTCTCCTACTGGATTGATACCTTGGTTTCATAAATGAGGGAAATACTTATCTCTACTGTACTGCGTCATCCTCTCCTCTTCGGGGGAAAACCAACACAGATCACAAGTAGCAAACCTTTACAGCAACAATGATCAGACCAACAGAAGGACAAGCGGTGTGCATGACCAATGGAATTTCTCCAGTCAAGGTGTGGCCTATACCAAGTTGTGGTTTCACTATGGGTAAATTCTGGATACTCCAGAAGGAAGCCAAAACCGGCCACAGGTCCAACTGTGTATCACAGTGCAAGACTTTTGGTACAAGGAACCCAGCCTTCCTCCGCAAGCTATCGAGAGGAGCTTACAACGCAAGACTCCCAACCTTCCTCGCTACAACACTTGGTGAGGAAATCTTCTGGGGTATGGCACTCCCATCTTCTCAGCGTGCTACTATGGAAAGCTTCCGGCATAAGGCACCTGACCCTCTGCTGTAAGCCACATGAGGGAAAGCTTCCGAGGTATGACACCCAACCTTCTTCGGCACACTACCCTAGCAGAAGCTTCGAACATAAAGTATTCAGCTTTCTTCAGCATGCCATCATGCGGGGGGGGGGGGGGGGGGGGGGGGGGGGGGGGGGGGGGGGGGGGGGGGGGGGGGGGGGGGGGGGGGGGGGGGGGGGGGGGGGGGGGGGGGGGGGGGGGGGGGGGGGGGGGGGGGGGGGGGGGGGGGGGGGGGGGGGGGGGGGGGGGGGGGGGGGGGGGGGGGGGGGGGGGGGGGGGGGGGGGGGGGGGGGGGGGGGGGGGGGGGGGGGGGGGGGGGGGGGGGGGGGGGGGGGGGGGGGGGGGGGGGGGGGGGGGGGGGGGGGGGGGGGGGGGGGGGGGGGGGGGGGGGGGGGGGGGGGGGGGGGGGGGGGGGGGGGGGGGGGGGGGGGGGGGGGGGGGGGGGGGGGGGGGGGGGGGGGGGGGGGGGGGGGGGGGGGGGGGGGGGGGGGGGGGGGGGGGGGGGGGGGGGGGGGGGGGGGGGGGGGGGGGGGGGGGGGGGGGGGGGGCCCGCAATAAACTTGTCAGAAGTACGAACTAGTCCGAATACACGTCTGCCTCAGAACTCACTGGTCATGAAAGGATTTATCCTACCCTTGCATAAGTGTGAGCATGCAGTCTAGTTGATCAGTTCAAGCAAGCCACTCATACATGGGAATGACTGTGTTCAGAGAAACATTGGTCCCATAGTTCAAAGAAGGATATGAATACAGCAACCCCTACAAGATATGCAAGAGTAATTTGTGAGTACAAGCTCAACAAGTTATGATACGACCAAGGAGCCGCGTTGGCAGGTCATGACGGGTTCCCAAAAGGAACCCTCAAGAACAAAGAAGTTTTGGATACACAACCTCCATGACGGGCAATAAAAGTAAAGCTTCACAGACAAGGTATTATCATCACTCCTTGTTAGACTCTTGCATATGCAGCCACAACAATGCACTACCAACAGTTGTAAGTGAGCTTGCCACACTCGTCCTGAGTATGGGCCATCAACCAAGATAGGAGGATATGCCCCGAAGGATGCCCCAAATGATAGCCATACTATGTTCAGCTCAGTGGTCATAACAAGGACTATAGAGGATATATAAGGCAGAGCCACCTCAACAAGTGACAGAGTGCAACTATCTGAATCCACATGGAAACAAGACATTCAGATAAAATAGCTGAAAGCACATGCACATCAGCATAAATGGTTCGTAGATGCCACGGTGTCATTGGAATAGGAGATTACTGTCTATGATTACTTTGTGATCATGCCTGACATTTCAGTTGAGGATACGGCGGTAATAGTTCGGTCATGTTGTTCCTTGGATTGTGGATCACCTAAGGACAATGTCAGAATGCATATGACAGAAGAAAGCACCCATATAGAACCCACAGCCAGACTAAGGATTTATCCTGAGCAAGACACAGGGACGATTGTCCATAGATGCCCAGGAGGAATAGTGGGTGTATGCATGCAATGCCATGCACTAAGGAAAGATGTTTTGCCCATGACAGTCAGGATACGGAGTATCAACATGAAATCCAAAGCAACTAGCTCCAAGCCTTGAAAATAAGCTATTCTGTTGACACTACTTGCTACCAACCCATCTCAGGTTACAAACTACCAGTATAGAAGGTTTGACTGATAGGAAAGAGAAGGATTCAATGTAGTCATTGAAAAAGACAGCACCTGAGCCATCAGAAGAGGCAATTAGAAGGCCAGTGAACCGATGAAGACCAGAGGCAAGTGATGGATCCAAGTCACACACAGGTATGTTTCCCTTAGCCGGGAGGTAAGCCGGGAAATCTTGAGGACGAGATTTTCTTAAGGGGGGTAGGTTTGTGACACCCTGGTTTTCGCTCCTTTTTTTTCCTTCGCGGGATTGGACTCTTGTCTTTTTCTTCGATGTTACCGAATTTTCTCTCGCTCTTGGGTATATGAAGATTGTCATTTAGCCTTGCCTTTCCTATTCAACCAGAGGTTCTCTCTAGTCCAACCTTGCCACCCAAGATAAATTCTCAGGTTTTTGCCACCGAAACCCTACTCTCCGAACCACCGGAAAGGAAACCCCAATTCCTTCCGTTGCAAAGGAACCCCAATTTCCCTTGATCTATTGCCTCCTAAACTTTTCCCAGTAACTCTCCTATGTATTTTAACCCTGGATATGCAAAAATATTGCTAAGTCCTTTGCAACATTTTTCATTTAAAATTAATTCTTTTTTCTGCCTTAAGAAGGAATTAAATCCAGGAAAATATCTATCCATCTCTAAAGTTTATGAAAACTTGTGGAGATATTCATTGTGATCATATTGAGATCTCATAAGTATATTGGCCATAATTAAATAAGGGAAATTGCATTTTCCTATTTAAAGCCAATATTGTATTTTGGGCACTTTCCAAAGGAGCTACCATTTTGGTAGCTAGGAAATATCCCAAATAATTTTTGAAGCTTCTCCTATCCATATATTCACCATCTCCATCAAGAACCCAAGTTCCATAGTTAAAAATTTGAGCACATCTTCCATTTGCAAATTCTGTCCAGATTTCCAATTTGCAAAGGAAGTGCTTGAACCCTTGATCCATTTGAGCTGAAATTTTGCAGGGTGGTTAACCTTGAAAAATCACTCATGTAAACCCAAAATAAGCTCAAACCATTCAACTAATATTCCCCAGCAATTTTCTCAAGTTTCTGTCCAGCAGAAAGCTCTGTGAAGGAAATACCTTCATAGGGCATCCAAATAAGCTAAAATTTTACCAGATTGTCAATATGCATAAATCACTGCCACACACAAAAATTCAGCTCATTTCATCCAAACAGTTGTGTATAGCTTCAAAACCTAGTTTCTGGACCAATTTAGTAGTTGTGAAGCAACTATGATCAAACTTGGTCCAATTTGCTTCAAATTTCTCCAGCCTGTGCTCCTTCTTATCTCATTTCCCTGTGACAACTTGGCCAGCTCATTGGCACATCTATCTAACCACAACATCATGTCCAAATTTCTATCCAGAACCTATTTTGGATCAGCTCGACCACTCTAGAGCCATCCTGGTCCATCCAATGATCCACCTCATCTATTTGAGCAGTGAGCCACCTGTTGGACAAGGGGTGACGGCCAGAATGACACCAAAACACGCGGTGCCCTTGGTGACCACGCGGAGAGCATGACCAAAATGGTGCTCTGCACACTATCCACCTCGGCCAGCTAGCTCCGGCCGGCCTCCGCTTGTCCGAACGTGTCTAACAGCTCCGCGGAGTCCACGCGCCCCGCTATAGACCCTTCTCCTCTCCGGATTCCTCCTCATCACGCCACGACAGCCGCCGCCATGGCACTGTTGCCCCGTGATCCTCCGGTGTCGCCTCCCTCCACTGGCTCCATCCTCCCCGAGCCGTCGTGTTACATTGAATGCCATCAGGTCGGCACCATCTCTCGTTTGCCACCTCGTCGGAGCTCCAGGGCGTCGATAAGGACGCCACGTCAGCCAATCCTATCGACTCTCACCGGCCGCCTATAAATAGGCCCTCCCCGCACTCCTCAAGCTCACCAGCAGCTCTAGCACTCTCCTAGACGCCTTCCTAATCCCTCACTACCTCGTCGGAGCCCCCTGCCCACCCACAGCTGCCATGGCCGCCGCTGTTCCCTGCTACTTGTAGTCTGCGTTGGTATTTCCCCGAAGAGGAGGGGATGATGCAGTACAGTAGAGATAAGTATGGGGGGGGGGGGGGGGGGGGGGGGGGGCAATCCAGTAGGAGAATCACGCAACACCTCGTTAGCAGCACCTGCACACAAAACAACAAATCCTCGCACCCAACGCGAACAAGGGGTTGTCAATCCCTTGGCGGTCAATTGCAAGATTAAATTGTATGGTCATAGATAGATAGATCAAACAAAAATACAAAATAAAATAAATAAAATAAAATTGCAGCAAGTATTTTTAGGGTTTTAGTAAATGATAAAGATAGACCCGGGGGGCATAGTTTTCATTAGAGGCTTCTCTCTTGAAAATAGCATACGGTGGGTAAACAAATTACTGTTGGGTAATTGATAGAAAAGCGAATAATCATGATGATATCCAAGGCAATGATCATGTATATAGGCATCACGTCCGAGACAAGTAGACCGACTCCTGCCTCCATCTACTACTATTACTCCACCCATCGACTGTTATCCAGCATGCATCTAGAGTATTAAGTTCATAAAGAACGGAGTAACGCCTTAAGCAAGATGACATGATGTAGACAAAGTAAACTCATGCATGAGTAAACCCCACCTTTTTACCCTTAATAGCAATGATACATACGTGTCATGTCCCTTTCTGTCACTGGGATTGAGCACCGCAAGATCGAACCCATTACAAAGCACCTCCTCCCATGGCAAGATAAATCAATTTAGTTGGTCAAACCAAATCAATAGATCAGAGAAGAAATACGAAGCTATAACAATCATGCATAAAAGAGATCAGAGAAGACTCAAATAATATTCATGGATAATCTGATCATAAACTCACAATTCATCGGATCCCAACAAACACACCGCAAAAAGTGATTACATCAGATAGAACTCCAAGAACATCGAGGTAGGCACATGCAAATTTACTTAGAATGGCATGGAAATACTGCATATAGGTAGGTATGGTGGACTCATTTGGCACAACTTTAGGATGCACAAGCAGCTTTCCCGCTTAGTACAAATGAAGGCTAACAAATAGATTGAGAAGAAACCAACCAAAAAGCAAAAATGGTCATAAACATGCATTGAACATAACTAACACGAATAATGCACCATAAGTAGGATATAATTTTGTTGCATAACTATTGACTTAATGTGCATGCATAGGGAATCACAAACCTTAACACTAATATTCTTACTAAACCACAATTACTCACTAGCATGACTCACATATTATCATCTCCATATCGCAAAACTATTGCAAGGAATCAAGCTTATCATGTCCAATGATCTATATGAAAGTTTTTATTATATCCCTCTTGAATATTCATCACTTTGGGACCAAATTCATATCTCGTGCAAATTACCATTACTATTGTCAACTCTCAAAAAGATATAAGTGAAGCATGAGAGTGCAGATATTTCTTCAAAATTTTAATCTTATCAACTCTCAAAAAGATATAAGTGAAGCATGAGAGTGCATGTATTTCTTCAAAATATAATCACCGCCGTGCTCAAAAAGATATAAGTGAAGCACTAGAGCAACTGCCTTGCTCAAAAAAATTAAGTGAAGCACATAGAGCATTCTAACAAATCATGATGAAGGTGTGGCTCTCTCAAATAAGTGTGTCCAGTAGAGATGATTGTGACAAACGAAAAAGAAAACAAAGTAAAGACTCATATAATATATGACGCTCCAAGGAAAACACATATCATGTGACAAATAAAAATATAGCTCCAAGTAAAATTACCAATGGTTGGTAGAAGAAAGAGGGGATGCCTTCCGGGGCATCCCCAAGCTTAGTTGCTTGAGTCTTCCTTGAATATTACCTTGGGGTGCCTCGGGCATCCCCAAGCTTAGGCTCTTGCTACTCCTTATTCCTTCATCCATCGTGATCTCACCCAAAACTTGAAAACTTCGATCACATAAAACTTAACAAAACCTTCATGAGATCCGTTAGTATAACAAAATAAATCACTACTTTAGGTACTATTGCAAACCCATTCATATTTTATTTTTGCATTATACCTACTATATTCTAACTTCTCCATGGCTTATACCCCCCGATACAATCCATAGTTCCATCAAAACAAGCAAAACAATGCATCAGAAACAGAATCTGTCAAAAACAGAATAGTCTGTAGTAATCTATTTAGAAGCTATAGTTCTGTAACTCCAAAAATTCTGAAAAATTAGGACAACGTGGACAATTTGTGTTTCAATCATGTGTAAAAAATTCAGAATTTCTTGTCGCACCAGTGATTTTTAGAATTTTCTGTACTAGACATAAAAGTTTCTTTTTCTGCACAGAATCAAATCAACTATCATCCAAATCATCCCAAAGGCTTTACTTGGCAAAAACACAAAAACACAATCATAATAGTAGCATAATTGTGCACACTCATAAGAACAGAAACAAAAAGCAAAAATTTATTTTATTCATTGGGTTGCCTCCAACAAGCGCTATTGTTTTATGCCCCTAGCTAGGCATAATGCATAGTTTCAAGTGTTGTCATCTTTCTTCTTCTTATCTAAGGATACGTTCTTATCAGGAGGCTTTTCGAAGACAATTTGAAACACATCATCCATGGAAATTTTAGCATTACTAAGTTGGCCATCCTCGAATCCCTCTTGATTCCCCTTTACAATCCAAGAATACTGTTTATTGATACCATTGAAAACTTGTTGGATTATATTTAAGGGAGGGACCTCCTTTTTGGTATTCTCATCAAAAGTGCAATCATCGCGAAATAAATATCTTAACAAATAATCATCATTGTATAAGATCTCATCTATTACCGGTTTTTCATGATTCATGCCAAAAAAATCAAAGATTTGTCTAGCTTCTCGAACTATGTAATCAAATTCATTCATGAGGATAAGAGTTGCTATCTTTTTAGCCTTAGGATTTTTTATAACTGGCAACTCATAAAACAATCTTTGCAAAGTAGGATGGGTATGAATAAATCTTTTTTCTAGTTTAATAACAAGAGCAGAAATAGCCTCGACATAATTCTTGGTTCTACTAAGAATAGGAGTATCATCACAAGCCAAAGTTCCAGCGCAATTAAAGAATTCTTGGATGACATTTTTCCCTATAATATTCCCATGTCTCATTGATATGTCTCCAATGTATCTATAATTTTTGATTGTTCCATGCTGTTATATTATCAATCCTGGATGTTTTTATAAGCATTTACAGCAATTATATATCATTTTTGGAGACTAACCTATTAACCCAGTGCCCAGTGCCAGTTGCTGTTTTCTGCCCTGTTTTTGTTTTACAGAAAATCAATACTAAACAAAGTCCAAATGCCACAAAACTTTTTGGAGATTTTTTATTAGACAAGATAAACACTAGAAGCTTTGGGAGAGGGCCAGAAGATCCAGGAGGTGGCCACGAGCCACCAGGGCACGCCTGGGGGGGGCAGGCGTGCCCTGGTGCCTCGTAGGCCCCCCTTTTCTCTGTTTGACCTAATTCCAGCACTATAAATTCACAAAAAATCAGAAACCCTTAGGGGAGTCCACGAAATACTTTTTCTGCCACCGCAAGCTTCTGTTCTAGAGAGATCCCATCTGGGGTCCTTCTCCGGTAATCTGCCGGAGGGGGAATCGATCACGGAGGGGTTCTACATCAACCTTCCTGCCCTTCCGATGATGCGTGAGTAGTTTACCATAGACCTTCGGGTCCATAGTTAGTAGCTAGATGTCTTCTTCTCTCTTTTTGATCTTCAATACAATGTTCTCCTCGATGTTCTTGGAGTTCTATCCGATGTAATGACTTTTTGCGGTGTGTTTGTTGGGATCCGATGAATTGTGAGTTTATGATCAGATTATCCATGAATATTATTTGAGTCTTTGCTCCACTCTTTTATGCATGATTATTATAGCCTCGTATTTCTTCTTCGATCTATTGATTTGGTTTGGCCAACTGAGTTGATATATCTTGCCATGGGAAGAGGTGCTTTGTAATGGGTTCGATCTTGCGGTGTTCAATCCCAGTGACAGAAAGGGACATGACACATATGTATCATTACTATTAAGGGTAAAAAGATGGGCTTTATTCATACATGAGTTTATCTTGTCTACATCATGTCATCGTTCTTAAGGCGTTACTCTGTTCTTTATGGACTTAATACACTAGATGCATGCTGGATAGCGGTCGATGTGTGGAGTAATAGTAGTAGATGCAGGCAGGAGTCGATCTACTTGTCTTGGACGTGATGCCTATATACATGATCATTGCCTTGGATATCGTCATGATTATTTGCTTTTCTATCAATTGCCCAACAGTAATTTGTCTACCCACCGTATGCTATTTTCTTGAGAGAAGCCTCTAGTGAAAACTATGGCCCCCGGGTCTATCTAAATCATATTACTAAAACCCTAAAAATATTGCTGCCATTTTCTTTTATTTATTTTATTTTGTATTTTTGTTTCAATCTATCTATCTATCACATACAGTTTAATCTTGCAATTGACCGTCGAGGGATTGACAACCCCTCGTTCGCGTTGGATGCAAAGATTTGTTGTTTGTGTGCAGGTACTGTTTACATAGTGTTGCTTGGTTCTCCTACTGGATTGATAACCTTGGTTTCATAACTGAGGGAAATACTTACCTCTGCGGTGCTGCATCATCCCTTCCTCTTCGGGGATAAAACTAACGCAAGCTACAAGTAGCAGGAAGAATTTCTGGCGCCGTTGCCGGGGAGACATCATCAACATCTATCAGGTACCTTTGCACAAACTCTCATCTCCTTGCATTTACTTTATTTGCCTCTCGTTTTCATCTCTCCCACTTCTAAAATGTTTTACAAAAATACAAAAATATTTTCCATTTGCCTTTTTCTTGTTTGCTTCTTTGCTTGCTTGTTATCTTGTTTGCGTAGTCATGATATCTCGAGAAAATACAAAATTGTGTGATTTTTCCAATACTAATAATAATGATTTTATTAGTACTCCGATTGCTCCTCCCGCCGCTAGTGCTGAGACTTGTGATATTAAAGCCACTTTGCTAAATCTTGTCTTTAAAGATCAATTTTTCGGTAGTCCTAATGAAGATGATGCATCCCATCTAAACACTTTCGTAGAATTGTGTGATATGTAGAACAAAAAAGATGTGGATAATGATATTGTGAAATTAAAATTATTTCTATTCTCACTACGAGATCGTGCAAAAATCTGGTTTTCATCTTTGCCACAAAATAGTATCGATTCTTGGGATAGGTGCAAAGACACTTTTATCACTAAATATTTTCTGCCCGCAAAAATTATTTCCCTTAGAAATCAAATTATGAATTTCAAGCAACTTGATCATGAACATGTTGCCCAATCTTGGGAGAGGATGAAATTAATGATAAGAAATTGTCCTACTCATGGCTTAAATTTATGGATGATCATACCAAAAAAATATGCGAGATTGAATTTTGTTTCTAGAAATCTTTTAGATTCCGCCGTGGGTGGTACTTTTATGGAGATTACTTTGGGAGAAGCTACTAAATTGCTAGATAACATTATGCCAAATTATTCACAGTGGCATACTGAAAGAGCTCCTACTAGTAAAAAAGTGAATTCTATTGAAGAGATTAATACTTTGAGTGATAAAGTTGATGCGTTTATGAAATTGGTTGCTAGTAAAAATGCTCCTATTGATCCTAACGATGTGCTAGGTTTCACCAATATAGATGAGTGTTCTCTTAATTTGCATCTTGCGGATTCTACTATTAAAAAGCCTTTGGGAAGAATTAATGATGTTCTTATTCTTGCAAATAGGAACTATGTGCCTGTTGATTTTATTGTTCTTGATATTGAATGCAACTCTTCTTGCCCAATAATACTTGGTAGACCGTTCCTATGAACAATAGGTGCCGTTATTGATATGAAAGAAGGGAATATAAATTTTCAATTCTCACTAAAGAAAGGGATGGATCACTTCCCTAGGAAAAGAATTAAAGCACCATATGAATCCATTATGAGGGCCACTTATGGAATCAACTTGAAAGATGACAACACTTGAAATTATGCATTATGCCTAGCTAGGGGCATAAAACAATAGCGCTTGTTGGGAGGCAACCCAATGAATAAAATAAATTTTTGCTTTTTGTTTCTGTTTTGGTGTGTGCACACAATTATGCTACTGGTATGATTGTGCTTTTCATGTTTTAATTAGTGTTTGTGCCAAGTAATGCCTTTGGGATGATTTGGATGATAGTTGATTTGATTCTGTGCAAAAGTAGAAACTTTTATGTCCAGTACAAAAAATTCTAAAAATCACTAGAGTGACGAAAAATTTCGATTTCATTTACACATGATTGATATACAAATTGCCCATGTTGTCCTAATTTTTCAGAATTTTTGGAGTTACAAAAGTATGATCAATATTCAGATTGCTACAGACTGTTCTGTTTTTGACAGATTCTATTTTTGATGCATTGTCTTGCTTGTTTTGAATCTATGGATTGTATCAGGGGGTATAAGCCATGGTAAGTTAGAGTACAGTAGGTATAATGCAAAAATAAAATATGAATGGGTTTGCAACAGTACCTAAAGTAGTGATTTGTTTTGTTATACTAACGGATCTCACGAAGGTTTTGTTGAGTTTTGTGTGATTGAAGTTTTCAATTTTTGGGTGAGATCACGATGGATGAAAGTAAAAGCCTAAGCTTGGGGATGCCCGAGGCACCCAAAGGTAATATTCAAGGAAGACTCAAGCATCTAAGCTTGGGGATGCCCCGGAAGGCATCCCCTCTTTCTTCTAACGACCATCGGTAATTTTACTTGGAGCTATATTTTTATTCGTCGCATGATATGTGTTTTACTTGGAGTGTCTTGTATTATATGAGTCCTTGCTTTGCTTGCTTTTTAGTTTGTCACAATCATCCCTACTGGACACACTTATTTGAGAGAGCCACACGATCATCATCATTTGTTAGAATACTCTATGTGCTTCACTTAAATTTTTTGAGCTAGGCAGTTGCTCTAGTGCTTCACTTAAATCTTTTTGATCACGGTGGTGGCTATATTTTGAAGAAATGAACTCTCATGCTTCACTTATATTATTTTGAGAGTTGATAAGATTGAAATTTTAAAGAAACAAATTCTCATGATTCACTTATATTATTTTGAGAATTGATATGATTGAAATTTTGAAGAAATATTCGCACTCTCATGCTTCACTTAAATCTTTTTGAGAGTTGATGATAGTAATGGTAATTTGCACGAGATATGAAATTGGTCCCAAAGTGATGAATATTCAAGAGGGATATAATAAAAACTTTCATATAGATCATTGGATATGATAAGTGTGATTCCTTGCAATAGTTTTGCGATATGAAAATGATAATATATGAGTCATGTTGGTGAGTAATTGTGGTTTAGTAAGAATATTAGTGTTAAGGTTTGTGATTCCCTATGTATGCACATCAAGTCAATAGTTATGCAAAGAAATTATATCGTACTTATGGTGCATTATTCGGTGTTAGTTATGTTCAATGCATGTTTATGACCGTTTTAGTTTTTTGGTTGGTTGCTTCTCAATCTATTTGCTAGCCTTCATTTGTACTAAGCAGATATACTGCTTGTGCATCCAACACCCTTAAACCCAAGTTGTGCCAAATGAGTCCACTATATCTACCTATATGCGGTATTTCAATGCCGTTCCAAGTAAATTTGTGTGTGCCAACTCTAATTTTCAAAATAATTTTTCTATTTTGTGTGCCCGTACCGCTCATGAAGCGGCAGGGGATGGCCGTTATTTTCCATGCTAGGTGTGTTATTCTCACGATGAGTGTTTATTCACTTGTCGTTGCATGAGAGAATGGTTGGTAATAGGGATGCCCAGTCCTGCAATGAAATCAAAATTAATAACAACAAAATTCCTTGGAAAGTGATGGTATGGAGGGCACCCGTGGATACGGCTAGCCATGGATTGTGAAAGAAATGGTGGAAAGGAAATAAACTTTACTTTCTGTTTGGAACCACCTATGATGTGTCTAGCATGGAAAATAATGGGAATTCTTGGTCGTTTTCGTTGACAGGAAAAGCATGCCTCTCAAAATATTTTTATCTCTCTATTTAAGCTTTGAGCTCTGGCACATTTGATAAATCTCTGCTTCCCTCTGCGAAGGGCCTATCTATTTACTTTTTATGCAATTTTTATTTTTACTTTGAGTCTCCATCTTCTCTTATAAAAGCATCAACTAGAGAGCACTATTGTCATACTTGTGCATTGGATGTAGCTAATATTTGAGTGTGCTCATGAATGGATCAATGATTGAGCATAATGGGCTAGGGATAACTTACTTTAGCATTGATATTTTGAAAGACATGGTTGCTTGTTAGCATGCTTGAGTATTTATATTTTCATGTCAAACTATAGACTATTGCTTTGAATCATTCAAGTCCAATGTCCATGATACAAAAGAAAAGAATATATGATGAAAATGGTAGGCAGCATTCCACATCAAAAATTCTGTTTTTATCATTTACCTACTCGAGGACGAGCAGGAATTAAGCTTGGGGATGCTAATACGTCTCCAACATATCTATAATTTTTTATTGTTCCATGCTGTTATATTATCAATCTTGGATTTTTTTATAAGCATTTACAGCAATTATATATCATTTTTGGAGACTAACCTATTAACTCAGTGCCCAGTGCCAGTTGCTGTTTTCTGCCCTGTTTTTGTTTTAGAGAAAATCAATACCAAATGAAGTCCAAATGCCATGAAACTTTTTGGAGATTTTTTATTGGACAAGATAAACACTAGAAGCTTTGGGAGAGGGCCAGAAGACCCAGGAAGTGGCCACGAGCCACCAGGGCGCGCCTGGGGGCGCAGGCACGCCCTGATGCCTCGTGGGCCCCTCTTTGCTCCGTTTGACCTAATTCCAGCACTATAAATTTAGAAAAAATCAGAAACCCTCAGGGGAGTCCACGAAATACTTTTTTCGCCACCGCAAGCTTCTGTTCCAGAGAGATCCCATCTGGGGTCCTTCTCCGGTAATCTGCCGGAGGGGGAATCAATCACGGAGGGGTTCTACATCAACCTTGCTGCCCTTCCGATGATGCGTGAGTAGTTTACCACAGACCTTCGGGTCCATAGTTAGTAGCTAGATGGCTTCTTCTCTCTTTTTCATCTTCAATACAATGTTCTCCTCGATGTTCTTGGAGTTCTATCCGATGTAATGACTTTTTGCGATGTGTTTGTTGGGATCCGATGAATTGTGAGTTTATGATCAGATTATCCATGAATATTATTTGAGTCTTTGCTGCACTCTTTTATGCATGATTATTATACCCTCGTATTTCTTCTCCGATCTATTGATTTGGTTTGCCCAACTGAGTTGATTTATCTTGCCATGGGAAGAGGTGCTTTGTAATGGGTTCGATCTTGCGGTGTTCAATCCCAGTGACAGAAAGGGACATGACACGTATGTATCATTGCTATTAAGGGTAAAAAGATGGGGTTTATTCAGACGTGAGTTTATCTTGTCTACATCATGTCATCGTTCTTAAGGCGTTACTCCATTTTTTATGGACTTAATACACTAGATGCATGCTGGATAGCGGTCGATGTGTGGAGTAATAGTAGTAGATGCAGGCAGGAGTCGGTCTACTTGTCTTGGACGTGATGCCTATATACATGATCATTGCCTTGGATACCGTCATGATTATTTACTTTTCTATCAATTGCCCAACAGTAATTTGTCTACCCACCGTATGCTATTTTCTTGAGAGAAGCCTCTAGTGAAAACTATGGCCCCGGGGTCTATCTAAATCATATTACTAAACCCTAAAAATATTGCTGCCATTTTCTTTTATTTATTTTATTTTGTATTTTTGTTTCAATCTATCTATCTATCACATACAGTTTAATCTTGCAATTGACCGCCGAGGGATTGGCAACCCCTCGTTCGTGTTGGGTGCAAGGATTTGTTGTTTGTGTGCAGGTACTGTTTATATAGTGTTGCTTGGTTCTCCTACTGGATTGATAACCTTGGTTTCATAACTGAGGGAAATACTTACCTCTGCTGCGCTGCATCATCCCTTCCTCTTCAGGGATAAAACCAACGCAAGCTACAAGTAGCACCCATCACAAAAGTTTTGGTATTTAAATTGGTAGGAATTACAATTTTAGGAGTTTTACCATCCTCACTTTTTTCCATACCAAAATCAGCCATGATAGCAATTTCAAGCAAACAAACAAGAAAACACGCAAAAAGGAAAATGGAAAATATTTTTGTATTTTTGTAAAAACTTTTTAGAAGTGGGGGAGATGAAAACGAGAGGCAAAGGCAAATAAAATAAATGCGAGGAGATGTTAGTTTTATGAGTTGGTACTTGATAGATGTTGATGATGTCTCCCCGGCAACGGCGCCAGAAATTCTTCCTGCTACTTGTAGTCTGTGTTGGTATTTCCCCGAAGAGGAGGGGATGATGCAGTACAGTAGAGATAAGTATTTCCCTCAGTTATGAAACCAAGGTATCAATCCAGTAGGAGAATCACGCAACACCTCGTTAGCAGCACCTGCACACAAAATAACAAATCCTCGCACCCAACGCGAACAAGGGGTTGTCAATCCCTTGGCGGTCAATTGCAAGATTAAATTGTATGGTGATAGATAGATAGTGTAGGAGATATGCCCTAGAGGCAATAATAAATGTTATTATTTATCTCCATGTGTATAATTATGTTTATATTCTGTGCTATAACTGCTATGGTTCTCGAGTCTGCAATAACCACGAGGCTCGGAGGGAAACTCATATGCACGTGTGGAATAATAAACGGTAAAATGTATTCCTGGTCTGGCCTCTAAGACTAGCCCAAGTGTTGCATGACGGTTCTGTTTTCCTGATCATGGGCATGACTATGCCGGCAACTTTGAGGACACGATGTTAGAAGAACACTTGTGTTGAATCGACCTGAATTGATGTTATGCTATGAGATACATTTGTCATAAGTTAATGGTTAATAACACAGAGAAAGTTAATATTTGCATAATTCCTTAGACCATGAGAGTGTCGAGTTTCTTCATGCTTGCTTCATGAACTTTGGGGTTTGTTAGACGTCATCCATAAATGGGTGGCTATTACGGTGGCTTATGGGTTCATGGAAAAGTATGACAAGGGACTTGATAGCTCAAGATTGGGATTTGCTCCTTCGATGATGGAGAGATATTCTTTGGGCCCTCTCGGTGTTATGGTATCCATCATCGTCTGGCCAGACACACTGTAATTTGATCACAGGGATGCCAAAACACGGGAACGAGAAAAGAGAACAAAACCGGTAACGAGGTAACTGGCATAGTGGACAAGTAGTTGATCCATGGGGATGCCGATAAATCTCACCTCGGGTGTTTGTAACATATCGCGAAGCAACAGGAATAGCACACGGCAACTGGAGGCTCACTCGAATATTTATTCGTGTGGGTATAGGGGTCAATATGGGTGTCCACGGCTCCGATGTTGATCATTGATCGGAAAGTGTTCCGGTCATGTCTATACTTCACCGAACCTATAGGGTCACACGCTTAAGGGTCATCTATCTACTGAATTCTAGATAGGGAGTCTGAGAGAAAGTCACCGAAAAAGCTTTGGAGACAACGGAAGAGTTTCGGAGAGAGACACCGGAATAGTTTTGGTAAAACCAAAAAGTTGTTTCAGAGTATGCCATTGAGTCAAAATGGTTTCGGCACACGCCTGGAAATTCTTAGAGGGTGCCAGAATTGTTATGGAAACTTCTGGGATTTTCTAGAGAAAAAACCGGAAATGTTCCGGAGCTGCCGGAACCGTTTTGGTTGCTTTTTGCTGATGAAAATCATTGATCTGAAAATGTTTTGGAACGCTTCCAGAATTGTTTTAGTGGGTACTGGAAATGTTCTGGACCTTCAGAAATATTTTTGGATTTAACGGACCGAAAAATTGTCTCCATGAATAGTGAAAATGCATTCTTGTTTGCTTTTCGCTGATGAAAATCATTGATCCGGAAATGTTTTGGAACGCGTCCAGAATTGTTTTAGTGGGTACTGGAAATGTTTTGGACCTACAGAAATATTTTTGGATTTAACGGTCGCGAAAAAATGCTTTCATGAATAGTGAAAAGCACTTTTTGGTGGCTTCTTGGAGAAGCCACCTTGAGGGCTTTTTGTATTTTCCCCTATTGGCTTCTTGGAGAAGCCACCTTGAGGGGGCTTGGCCTATAAATAGAGGTGGAGAGGTGCTCTCCATGCTCACACTCTTTCTCACATACATTATGCCATGCAATGATCTGGCTTCTTCTCTCCCTCCCAGCGAAATAGTTTCGTAGAGCCGAAAGGCTGTCTGGGTTCCGGTGGGAACTAGTTCTGGATGGTGAAGCCCTGCCGGATAGATGACACCGTATGTGTGCAACCCCGTAGAGAGGTCGTAGGTTTGATCTTTTACCCGAGGGGTTGTTCGAGGGTCCTCCCGAAGGGCTGTCCGAGTTACTGTCCGAGTTTCGAGGGTCCTCCCGAAGGGCTGTTCGTGACATCGTCCGGGGGACTGTCCGACCGCCTCCCGAAGGGCTGTCCGAGGGAGTACATCCTCGCGGTTGGGAGGTTGTAAATCCTTGCTGTGGGGATCTGCACTGACGATCAACATCGACTCTACTTTCGCTGCGCTACGAGTCGGTAACGATCAGATCAAACCTTGTATGCATCTCCATAGTGATCCTGGCATGCTCACTGTACCAAATTTTTTTGTTTTTTGTTGTGTTCCCCTACAGTGGCATCAAGAGCCGTGCTATGCGTAGATGCAGGTTACGATCTAGAATACATAGAGATGTATGGGTATTGCACAATATAATTTGTAGTAGATGAGTTCTATTGCTGAAAATTATTTGTGCGGGTAGCAGATGAAATCTATTACCCGATGTTCTTGTTGCTTCCCTGGAATTTGTGTATTTCTGATCTTGAGAACAGCATGGTGGAATTTCAAAGTTCTGGCAATCCGTGATCCTGATTGATCAACGAAGTGCTAACAGTTCATTGAATTCCACCATAGTTAAAAGAAAGATGAAATTTCGCAGACTAAAGGGCAATGCAGATATGATCTGCACGGGGGTCATGCGTATGACAAAGTTCAGTATGGGGCTCAAGATTTTATTATCTCGTGTTTCATACACCCCGCAAAGTTAATCTAGTGACTTGAATAATCATACTTGATGATTAACATTGGTAGCTTCGGTTTGTTGTGAAACCTTAGAAGCCACGAAAAATAAAATTTTGCATAAGCCGATTAGAGGCGTCTAACTTGGTTTTGCAGGATGTGCATGTGATGTGGTATAGTAGTTCTCATATTAATTTGATTTGTATGAGATGACTATATAATGTAAATTAACATGAACTGTGTGTCATGATTCGGCATGATGGCTGGAGCCATATGATTGTCATTTTAAATGACCTGCGTGTCAACCTTGTTGTAATGCATTATTTTATTAGCTATAGAGATAGCAATATTATCTGTTGCATCGACAAGGTGGTGGCAATCTTCGCGAAGGTGAACACCGACGCGAATGCCGAAGATGAAGAAACTAAAGACTTCTCCGTCAGAAAGGGCTATACCATATCATGCTATTATGAATTGCTTGAGATGTTTATCCCTCTTGTGCACCCTTTTTATTAGGGTGATCTCTCACAAAAATATCAAGTAGTTAGTGTTCTCCCAAGTGTAGCACCGTCACGGCACCTATCTCTTCGGGGTATCACATGGATGCATGGGTACGAACGATTAGAGAAGTGTGAGGCGGGTGAGTTGAGACCTCACAGCGAGATCACTTGGTTATCTTGATGTTCAGGCAGGAAAGTCCTGAGCTCGGAACACGCCCATCGAAAGATGAACAAGAGTCACATAGAGATGTGATTGGCATGTTGGCCTACCGATTGTAATTCTCGTCACTTGAGATGGATGCACCCTTGGCGTTGAATTGGAATATGGGTCTTGTATCACTCACAATCAATTACGAGAGATATTGATTTGAGTGAGAGCGCACTGTAGAATTAACTTGTTTAATTCTCTGTGCAATTGATTATGGACACTGTCTAAGTGTTTTTGCATAATAGTTGTAGAATAATGGCTCACGTTTCCACCTTCCCTTTTAAAATTGAATAGCTGTTAAATATCTGGTTAAAACTTTATGGTTGGTAATGTAATGTGAGGATTGTCCTCAAGAGTGCCGAGAAGGACTTTGTCCTATCGCATGCTTTCGGTATTCTCCCGCTAATGCTATGGATGATGTGACTCTCGTCCTTCGATCCAAAAGATAGAATTCCGTTACGGTCAAGTGCAATATGTTTGCTTCCATGAGACCCTAGCTTCAAAAGTTTTGGGATAGTTATGTGATATTCATGGAACTGAAAATCATTTTTAGACACAAACAAAGGCTAAAAGATATGTGATATCCAAAGCAATGTTTGTTTTGCAAATTATTGGTAAAGTGTTTACTATGCTTTGGACTGATAAGAGAGGGATCCAGAAGAACACCTGTCATGTAATGAAGGTGAATAAAACAACAACTTAAAGAGAAAGGAAATGTCCAAAGGGTGTTAGTGTGACTTGCACACCTAGGAAGTCTGGGGCTAATGCCACTCTTAAAGTTGGGTGCTTCTTCTGAGAGTAGGAGAAATATTGGAAGTAAAACTGTTAGAAGTATAAAGGCAAAAAGAGAGAAGACTGGAATATCTAGCTCATGTATGAATGTCATACAAGTTATTAATATATAGAAGGCTGGTCAAAGATATATTTCTTGGGAATTGTGATTAAACTATTAGTCACTAATTCTTGGGTATTGTGATTGATCACAAAAATACCCGCTCGATTGCATTCTGTTGCGACTCGATGCAAGAACTACTACGACCTAAAAGACTAGCCGACAATGAGGTTTAAATACATGTTGGGAACTTAGTAAAAGTTACTATACCTTCCATTAGTGTATTACCTATGTATTTATTTTCATAATTCATTTTTGGAGTTTCATACACTCTAGCCCATTGCATAAAGTATCTTGCAAGAAGGTTGTTCATAAGAGAACTTTTAATGTTCAGTGTTATGAATGACATAAGGGCCATACTTCCATTATGAATGAGATGTATGTTATGAATATTGATAATAATACATTACCTCTGTATTTACTTTCATAATTCATTTTAGAGTTTTATACACTCTAGCCCATTTGCATAATGTTTGTTGCAAGAGTGTTGTTCATAAAAGAACAATTGTTGTTCAGTATTATGAATAACATAAGGGCCATACTTCCATCATGGATGGGATGTATGTTATGAATATTGATGGTAATATGATACATCCATAACACTGACGCTAAATGTCGCAAGACTAAAAGAATACCACACGTGTGGAACTACATTTGGTCACATTGGAGAAACCCGCATGGAAAATTCCATCATGATGGATTTTAAAGTCATTTGATTATGAATCATCTGACACTTGCAATTTTTGTCCGAAAAGTGAAGTGACTGAAATACCGTTCATAGGCCATAAGGAACGAGCAACAAACTTATTGGTGATCATATATTTTGATGTGTGTAGTCTGATAAATGTTGTTGCTAGTAGTGGATTTATCTATCTTCATAAATGACTCAAGTAGATATATGGATATTTACTTGATGAGACGTAAGTCTGAATCTTTTGAAATCATTCAAAAGGTTTTTAAAATGAAGTAGAAATTATTGTAACAAGAAAATTATGTTTTCTACAATTTGATTGTGGAAAGGAATATTTGAGTTACAAGTTTAGCGAATGTCTGATGAGTTGTGAAAAGAGTTTCATAACTTACACCTTCCGGAACACCACTGTGAGTGGAATGTCCGTGAAGATGTAATCAAACCATTTATGACATGGTGAGATCAAAGATGACATAAATCATTTTGCCATTATCATAAGGTAATGCTTTAGAGACTGCGGATTTTACACTGAAAAGAGCGCCATCAGATATGTTGAAATGACGCCATGGTATGGTAACCCCAACCATGTTATATATTTTCTTAACATTTGGAATAAGGGGCTTGTGTAAAATATTAACAAACCTATTCCAAATCAGATAAATGCTACTTTGTAGGTTATCCCAAGTTATTGGGTATTCCTCCCTCACTGTACCGAGGCAAAAGGTTTGCCACAAAGAACGGTATGATTTTGTAGAAAATGGTTCTTACAAAAAGGTGAGTGGGAGGACAGTGCAACTCGACGAGATAATAGTATCTTCATTATCATGACAAGGGAAAGAAACCTCGAAAGCAATTCTAGAGTTTCCTCCTGCGACTGATACGGAAGCCTCTACAATAAAATGTATGGACTTCGGTCGAACTTGTAGCTGAACCACGTAGGCAAAACTCGTGCAAACCTCTCAAGTGCGCAAATGAGATATTGTTGTTGGACAACAGTATACCTATGATACACAAGGAAGTGTTGATGGGCCCTGACTCTGGAATTGGCTAAATGCCAATACAATCCGAGATAGTTTCCATATAAACAATTCAAGATTGTATCTTGATGAACCCTTCGGAAGACTTAGAGTCTAACGAATGTTAATGGAACTATAAACTGATATGGATAAAAATGTTTTATCCATAAAGCTTGACTTGTTGCAATAACAAATTCAAGGAATTGACTACGATGAGATTGTCTCACCGTAGCGATGCTTAAAGTCGGTTCGGGTTAAACTAGCAATTAATACATATTTCAATCATGAGATATGAAACATGGATGACAAAAGGATTTCCATGAACTGGGAATATAAACTAGGACTTGTATGTGATACAGTCCAAAGTGTTTTTTTGATCCAGAGGATGCTAGTGAATGTGCAAACTTCAGAGTTCCAGCAATGGACAGAAGAGAGCAAAATGGAGTTGGAATCTTTGTTTTTGATGAAATAGTCAAAAGAGTTTGATTTCATCAATGGATAGCGAAGATGCTTGTTGTTATAAGAAAGTAAGTGGGAGCATAATAATATTTCTAAAATCCTTGTGTGCTTAACACATTGTTGATTGGAAATAATATAAATTTCTTGACACGAATTAGGACTTCATTGAAAATAGTTTTTCGATGAAGTGCTTGGGCTAAGTAGCCTTGATATTAGGCATAATTATCTACAGAGATAGAATTGCCTAATAGGCTAAAGCCAAAAATACATATTGACAAGATGCTAAAACCGTTTAGCATAAGAACGCCAAGGAGTGATTCTTGCCGAAGTCACATGGAAAGAGTTTTGCAAGACTTGGTGTCCTAAAACACTGATGAGCAAAATACATGATGGAGATTCTACACACTTTGTGTTTGGATTAATCATGTATTCCATGGTATGTAAGACAACCAGATATGTCCAGTACTCCCAAGCAGTTGCGAGTATAGATACCAAAGTGATCAAAGTGCTGATCATGGGACAACAGTGAAAAAATGTCATTGCGTACTAGAGTAGCACTAATGACATATTTTCTTGCAAGCAAAGATTATGAAGTGCTCATTGTAAGTAATTACATCGATATAGTCTTCATCAATGCTCCATGCAATTTTCGATTTAACTTAAGGGTTTTTGTGTAATACACAATATGGTGGCACGGTAGTTGGAAATTGTTCCAAACAGGTTACTGTGGAGAATTCTATAACAAAGGCTAAGTATGTTGACGCTTTGGAAGCAACAAAGAAGATGTTGAATCATATAGCTCATTCATGAAATTAGTATGGTTCCAAGATGGCTTTGGTCGATGGGACACTATTACAGATAGCTGCTCCATAGCTCAGTCTGAGGAATCAAGGTTTGACCTGTGATTCACATATATACAAAGCCAAGTCCACACAAAATTTGTATTTTGTGAAAGCATGAAAATGTGAGGATATGCAAAAATACACATGGAACTGAAGATGTCAGATCCGTTGGACATCAGGCTATACCACAAGCGAAGCATATTTTACACCGGTATGCCATAGGTGTAAAGTGCATTAGCATTGACTAGATTATTGACTCTAGTGCAAGTGGGAGTCTGTAGGAGATATGCCCTAGAGGCAATAATAAATGTTATTATTTATCTCCATGTGTATAATTATGTTTATATTCCATGCTATAACTGCTATGGTTCTCGAGTCTGCAATAACCATGAGGCTCGGAGGGAAACTCATATGCACGTGTGGAATAATAAATAGTAAAATGTATTCCTGGTCTGGCCTCTAAGACTAGCTCAAGTGTTGCATGATGGTTCTGTTTTCCTGATCATGGGCATGACTATGCCGGCAACTTTGAGGACACGATGTTAGAAGAACATTTGTGCTGAATCGACCCGAATTGATGTTATGCTATGAGATACATTCGTCACAAGTTAATGATTAATAACACAGAGAAAGTTAACATGTGCATAATTCCTTAGACCATGAGAGTGTCGAGTTTCTTCATGCTTGCTTCATGAACTTTGGGGTTTGTTAAATGTCATCCATAAATGGGTGGCTATTACGGCGGCTTACGGGTTCATGGAAAAGTATGACAAGGGACTTGATAGCTTAAGACTAGGATTTGCTCCTCCGACGATGGAGAGATATTCTTTGGGCCCTCTCGGTGTTATGGTATCCATCATCGTCTGGCCAGACACGATGTGATTTGATCACAGGGATGCCGGAACACGGGGACGAGAAAAGAGAACAAAACCAGTAATGAGGTAACTGGCATAGTGGACAAGTTGTTGATCCACGGGGATGCCGATAAATCTCACCTCGAGTGTTTGTAACATATCGCAAAGCAACAGGAATAGGACACGGCAACTGGCGGTTCACTCGAATATATATTCGTGTGGGTATAGGGGTCAATATGGGTGTCCATGGCTCCGATGTTGATCATTGAGCAGAAAGTGTTCTGTTCATGTCTATACTTCACCAAACCTATAGGGTCACACACTTAAGGGTCATCTATCTGCTGAATTCTAGACAGGGAGTCTGAGAGAAAGTCATCGGAAAATTTTCGGAGATAACGGAAGAGTTCCGAAGAGAGAACACCAGAATAGTTTCGGTAAAACCAAAAAGTTGTTTCGGAGTATACCATTGAGTCAAAATGGTTTTGGCACATGCCTGGAAATTCTTAGAGGGTGCCAGAATTGTTCTGGAAACTTCTGAGATTTTTTCGGAGAAAAAACCAGAAATGTTCCGGAGCTGCCGGAACCGTTTTGGTTGCTTTTCGCTGATGAAAATCATTGATCTGAAAATGTTTTGAAACGCATCCAGAATTGTTTTAGTGGGTACTGGAAATGTTCTGGACCTACAGAAATATTTTCGGATTTAACGGACGCGAAAAATTGTCTTCATGAATAGTGAAATGTATTCTTGTTTGCTTTTCGCTGATGAAAATTATTCATCCAAAAATGTTTCAGAACGCATCCAAAATTGTTTTAGTGGGTACTGGAAATGTTCTGGACCTACAAAAATATTTTCAGATTTAATGGTCACGGAAAAATGTTTTCATGAATAGTGAAAAGCACTTTTTGGTGGCTTCTTGGAGAAGCCACCTTGAGGGCTTTTTGGTATTTTCCCCTATTGGCTTCTTGCAGAAGCCACCTTGAGGGGGCTTGGCCTATAAATAGAGGTGGAGAGGTGCTCTCAATGCTCACACTCTTTCTCACATACAGTACGCCATGCAATGATCTGGCTTCTTCTCTCCCTCCCAGCGAAATAGTTTCGTAGAGCCGAAAGGCTGTCTGGGTTCCGGTGGGAACTAGTTCTGGACGGCGAAGCCCTGCCGGATAGATGACACCGTATGTGTGCAACTCCGTAGAGAGGTCGTAGGTTCGATCTTTTGCCCGAGGGGCTATTCGAGGGTCCTCCCAAAGTGCTGTCCGAGTTACTGTCCGAGTTTCGAGGGTCCTCCCGAAGGGCTGTCCGTGACATCATCCGGGGGACTGTCCGACCGCCTCCCGAAGGGCTATCCGACCGCCTCCCGAAGGGCTGTCCAAGGGACTGTCCAAGGGGCAGACAAGGGAGTACATCCTTGTAGTTGGGAGGTTGTAAATCCTAGCTGCGGGGATCTGCACCGACGATCAACATCGACTCTACTTCCGCTGCGCTACGAGTCGGTAACGATCAGATCAAACCTTGTATGCATCTCCATAGTGATCCTGGGCGTGCTCGCTGCACTGATTTTTTTTGTTTTCTGTCGCATTCCCCTACAAATAGATCAAATAAAAATACAAAATAAAATAAATAAAAGAAAATTGCAGCAAGTATTTTTAGGGTTTTAGTAAATGATAAAGATAGACCCGGGGGCCATAGCTTTCACTAGAGGCTTCTCTCTTGAAAATAGCATACGGTGGGTAAATAGATTACTGTTGGGCAATTGATAGAAAAGCAAATAATCATGACGATATCCAAGGCAATGATCATGTATATAGGCATCACGTCCGAGACAAGTAGACCGACTCCTACCTGCATCTACTACTATTACTCCACCCATCGACCGCTATCCAGCATGCATCTAGAGTATTAAGTTCATAAAGAACAGAGTAATGCCTTAAGCAAGATGACATGATGTAGACAAAGTAAACTCACGCATGAATAAACCCCATCTTTTTACCCTTAATAGCAATGATACATACGTGGCATGTCCCTTTCTATCACTGGGATTGAGCACCGCAAGATCGAACCCATTACAAAGCACCTCTTCCCATGGCAAGATAAATCAATCTAGTTGGCCAAACCAAATCAATAGATCAGAGAAGAAATACAAAGCTATAACAATCATGAATAAAAGAGATCAGAGAAGACTCAAATAATATTCATGGATAATCTGATCATTAACTCACAATTCATCGGATCCCAACAAACACACTGCAAAAAGTCATTACATCGGATAGAACTCCAAGAACATCGAGGAGAACATTGTATTGAAGATCAAAAAGAGAGAAGAAGCCATCTAGCTACTAACTATGGACCTGAAGGTCTGTGGTAAACTACTCACGCATCATCGAAAGGGCAGCAAGGTTGATGTAGAGCCGCTCCGTGATCGATTCCCCCTCCGGTGGAGTACCGGAGAAGGCCTCTAGATGGGATCTATCAAGAACAGAGGCTTACGGCAGCGAAAAAAGTATTTCATGGACTCCTCTATTGGTTTCCTAATTTTAGAGAATTTATAGAGGTGGAATTAGGTCAAACAGAGCAGAGGTGGGCCCACAAGGCACCAGGGCGCGCCACCCCCCTGGGGCGTGCCCTGGTGGCTTGTGCCCACCCCTTCTATCTTCTGGCCCCCTCCCGAAGCTTCTAGTGTCTCTTATGTCCAAAAAAAATCTCCAAAAAGTTTCGTGGCATTTGGACTTCGTTTGGTACTGATATTCTGGAAAACCAAAAACAGGCAAAAAATAGCAACTGGCACTGGGCACTAAGTTAATAGGTTAGTCCCAAAAAATGATATAAAGTTGCTTGTAAATGTAAATAAAACATCCAAGATTGATACTATAATAGCATGGAACAATCAAAAATTATAGATACGTTGGAGACATAGCACTCCCCGCTCAAATTCGAGCCGCCCTTGCTCTCCCTCTCCGCTCTACCACCACCAGAGGGGGGGGGGGGGGGGGGGGGGGGGGGGGGGGGGGGGGGGGGGGGGGGGGGGGGGGGGGGGGGGGGGGGGGGGGGGGGGGGGGGGGGGGGGGGGGGGGGGGGGGGGGGGGGGGGGGGGGGGGGGGGGGGGGGGGGGGGGGGGGGGGGGGGGGGGGGGGGGGGGGGGGGGGGGGGGGGGGGGGGGGGGGGGGGGGGGGGGGGGGGGGGGGGGGGGGGGGGGGGGGGGGGGGGGGGGGGGGGGGGGGGGGGGGGGGGGGGGGGGGGGGGGGGGGGGGGGGGGGGGGGGGGGGGGGGGGGGGGGGGGGGGGGGGGGGGGGGGGGGGGGGGGGGGGGGGGGGGGGGGGGGGGGGGGGGGGGGGGGGGGGGGGGGGGGGGGGGGGGGGGGGGGGGGGGGGGGGGGGGGGGGGGGGGGGGGGGGGGGGGGGGGGGGGGGTAAATATGTTTATGTTTGAGTGCATAATAGTAGGCGGTATATGATCCTGATGAACCCTTGCTTGCTTCTCTCTGGTAACGGCACCACGCTTGTGTTCTGTGCTGCTTCCGGCCGTCCGGGGTGGATGCCAACTTTATATTTCTCTTTTCAACAATTGTCCCATGTTCTGAGCTGCTTTTTGGCCGTCTCAGGCAGTTGTTGAGTTTCATTTTGTAGCGGTGACCTCATGCTCTGAGTTGTTCTTCGGCCGTCTTAGGGAACCGCTACATTCTTCTTACCAACACCATCTCATGCTCTGAGCTACTTTTTAGTCATCTTGAGCCGGGGTTGAGTTATTCCAGTAATGCCCCAGATCTGAGTTGTAAAGACCGTTCAGGTGGCTACTGGTTTAGTTGCCGGTTTCATACAAGGGCTCGGATGGTCGTAACCTACAACTAAAACTTGTAAAGTGATAAACCTGCCATTTACACATTGTTTCACTAATGACTCATTGTGATATTATATGGAGATAGGTTGTTATGTTTCCATAGTTGTTACATCATGCATTGCTACTGTTATTGCAATGATAAAGAAGGTGAGTTAATAATGACAACCTCCTTCGTCGGCTGGATCGAGTCATAGTGCCACTGAACCAAGCTTATCAGTGCAGCCACATTTGCCTTTATGGGAAGGCCCTAACTTGGTCTACTATCTTGCCTCTTATTGGTACCTCCAAAGAGGGAAGGTTATGCGTGCGTGCTACCCTGGCCCGGTAGGCGGCGATAACCTTGTGAGCCCAGTTGTTTGTTTAGCCCAGGGTCCCTGTTTGGGACAGTTTAGTTTGGCCATGATGGTGGCAGGTGTCAGGAGTGACACAGGGGCCACCCAGGACTTGACCCGGAAGGGGTATGATTGTCGGTGGTGCCGTAAGAGTACCGGGCAATAGACAAGTTTTGTTGGAGCATCACCGGTCCACCCGAATGGGAGCATGTACTGGTGTACGAGGCCGGGAGCTCCATGATGTGGGTAATGTGCGCAACCTCTGCAGAGTGTAAATATATTCGAATAGCCGCGTCCTCGGTCATGGGACACAGTTCGTACTAGGTCACACCATTTGGTCTGTGTCGAGTCTGGAGGAATAAACCATATATAGTTAGTTCTAATATTGAACCAGAGAAAGGTAAGAGTTGTCAGACCTGCTGTGCAGGTGCCCGGACACCAAATGATGTCCAAGGTTTGGAATGTAGCCAAGGGATGGCTATGAGAAGAACTTGGATCCGGAGGGATCATGTGAATGAACTTGATCAATTGCATTTACCGTTATGCTTTACCTTACCGCATTTACTTTGGTAGTTTCCATGCTAGGTAATCCTATTATAACCTGATAACTAATATTGTTAAGGTAACAAATGCATGCTTGAATGCCATGGATTGCTTTGCTTGGTGTATATGTTATTTGGTATGCTTGCGAGTACATTCAAAAGTACTCAGCGGCCTTTAACGTGGCCAGGTTCAGCTAAGGATCCGTCGAGGAGCAGGAGCGTTCGTGAGCTAGAAGAGTAACCCAGTCAGATCCCTGTGGATTGGAGCCTCTCCAAGTCCATGCTGCCTTAGTTAGTATTTTTTTCCGCTGCCCCAGCTTTGTAACCATGATGTATTTATTCCAGCCACAATGGCTAATAAATATATTCTTATTACAGTTGTGCCTATGTTCATGGTACCTGTTGTAAACACACATGCCAGAGTGATTTCCTGGGCTGGTGTGTGCGGCGACCGTTTGGCTACAGTGGTAATCAGGCGGGGCGCCACAGGATGCCCCGGTAGGCATCCCACCTTTCTTCATCAACACCTATCGGTTAGCCTAAGTTTTTAACTTGTTCACATGATATGTGCTATTCTTGGAGTGTCTTTTTATTTGCATTTTGCTCGCTCTTTTAATAAAGAACTTGGATCTCAAATCTTTACTTGGAGAGAGTCTTCACATAGCTACTTAATTGTTTGACTACTCATTGATCTTCACTTATATCTTTTGGAGTAGTTTGTCATTCATTCTTGTGCTTCACTATATCCTTTGAGTAAATTGTTGAATGAGTTGAATATCATAAATCTGAAAATATATACGTTCCATATGCTTAGTAGTAGTTTTACATTGGGTTTAGAAAGTAAAATCTATTGAAGTTTGGCAATCACAATAATGGTCATACAAGCAATTCATGAATGATTAGTATATGGAAGAGAAATTTCACATATAAATAAATTATCTTGGACATCTTTTATGATTGTAAGTACTCATTAATTATTTTCAAACTTGATCAAGTAGTTGATGTTGGACAAGGAAGACAACGTAATGAGTTATGTTTGGGTATATTTGCATAGAAGTTGTATTGTTATGGATCCTCCAACATGTGGTGCTTGTCTAGGATCTTTTGCTAGTCAAAAATTCGTACTAAGTAGAGATACTACTTGTGCATCCAAAAATCCTTAAACCAAGTTTCTTCCATGAGTGTCCACCATACCTACCTATATACGGTATTACCTTGCCGTTCCAAGTAAATTTGCATGTGCCAACTCTAAAACCTTTAAATAAACATCTGTTTTGTGTGCCCGTACCGCTCATGGAGCGACAGGGCGGTCAGTATCTTCCATGCTAAGCGGGTTATTCTCATGACGGGTGTTTATTCACTTGTCATTGCATGAGAGAGGCCGATAATTGGGATGCCCAGTCCCTTAAATAAAAAGAAAGTATATATAATGAAAGAAACTCCCCCGGAAAGTTGATTGTATGGAGGGCACCCGAGGACTCGGCTAGCCATGGCTTGTGTTTGAATGGTTGAGGGGGAGTCAACTTTACCTTTCTGCTTGGGAACCACCAATAATGTGTTTAGTATGGAAGATATTGAATACCTTAGTCGTGACGTTGATAGGAAAAGCACATCTCTCAAAATGTATTCATCTCCGATTTAAGCCTCGAGCTCTGGCACCTCTGCAAATCCCTGCTTCCCTCTGCGAAGGGACATTCTATTTACTTTTATGCTATTTACTTTCATGTTATTTATTTTTGTTGAGTCAACTTCTTATTCCAACCTATTCTTTAGTTGGCAAGCATCATGTGGTGGGGAAAGATCCAGGCATATATAGCCATTCAAATATATTTGATCATGATTTATTATTGTTGACAATTATCTCTATGATAAATGAGTTGCGAGGCGAAACATTGATACGTCTCCAACGTATCTATAATTTATGAAGTATTCATGCCATGTTTATTATAGTTTTGTATGATTTTGGTGCACTTTTATATGGATTTTATATGATTTTTATGGACTAACATATTGACCTAGTGCCCAGTGCCAGTTGCTATTTTCTGCTTGTTTTTGGTTTTCCAGAAAATCCATATCAAATAAAGTCCAAATGCAGCGAAACTTTTTGATGATTTTTTCTGGAAGGAAATGATGTCTACTACATAACTTGTTCTTGTAGACTCGTGTTGGGCCTCCAAGCGCAGAGGTTTGTAGGACAGTAGCAATTTTCCCTCGAGTGGGTGACCTAAGGTATATCAATCCATGGGAGGCGTAGGATGAAGATGGTCTCTCTCAAACAACCCTGCAACCAAATAACAAAGAGTCTCTTGTGTCCCCAACACACCCAATACAATGGTAAATTGTATAGGTGCACTAGTTCGGCGAAGAGATGATGATAAAAGTGTAGTATGGATAGTAGATATAGGTTTTTGTAATCTGAAAATATAAAAATAGCAAGGTAACTAGTAATAAAAGTGAGCACAAATGGTATTGCAATGCTTGAAAATAAGGCCTAGGGTTCATACTTTCACTAGTGCGACCTCCCAACATTGCTGACATAGTTGAATCATATGTAAATCCCACACGTGCAACAAAGAGTTCACTCCAAAGTCACAAATAGCGAAGAACAAACAAAGAAATTGTTGTAGGGTACGAAACCACCTCAAAGTTATCCTTCCCGATCAATCTTATGAGCCATACCCATTAATTGTCACGAATAGCCCTAGAGTTCATACTAGAATGACACCTTAAGATACACATCAAACAAAACCCTAATGTCACCTAGGCACTCTAATGTCACCACGAGTACCCACGGGTTTGATTATACGATATGCATCACACAATCTCAGATTCATCTATTCAAACCAACACAAAGAACTTCAAAGAGTGCCCCAAAGTTTCTACTGGAAAGTCAAGATGAAAACATGTGCCAACCCTTATGCATAAATCCCCAAGGTCACGGAACCTGCAAATTGATCACCAAAACATACATTAAGTGACTCAAGTGAATATCCCATTGTCACCACAGATATCCATATGCAAGACATACATCAAGTGTTCTCAAATCCTTAAAGACTCAATCCGATAAGAAAATTTCAAAGGGAAAACTCAATTCATCACAAGAAGATAGAGAGGGGAAAACTCCATATGATTCATCTACATCAACAAAGCTCGTGATACATTAAGATCATGCCATCTCAAGAACACGAGAGAGAGAGAGAGAGAGAGAGAGAGAGAGATCAAACACATAGCTACTGGTACAAACCCTCAGCCCCGAGGGTGAACTACTCCCTCCTCGTCATGGAGACCACCGAGATGATGAAGATGGCCTCCGGTGATGCCTTCCCCCCTCCGGCAGGGTGCCGAAAAAGGGTTGTAGATGAGATCATGGAGGTACAGAGGCTTGCGGTGGCGTAAAAACTCATCTAGCTTAACTTTCGGGGGTTTCTAAATATATATGATTTTTCAGCATTGGAATCATGCGAAAGGAGGCCTCAGGGGGCCCACACAGCACCAGGGCATGCCAGGGGGGTTGTCGGTGTCCAAACCGGCGGATCTCGGGTAGGGGGTCCCGAGTTGTGGATCTTGGATCAATGGGGAACAAGGGACGAAGGACATGATGTTTACCCAGGTTCGGACCCTCTCGAAGAGGTAAAACCCTACGTCCTGCTTGATTATATTGATGTGTATAGGATGGTTACAGAGTTGATCTACCATGAGACCAGATGAACTAAACCCTAGGCGAGTAGGATGATGGTTGTTGTTCTAGCCCCTACGGACTAAAACCCTCTGGTTTATATAGATACCAGGGGTACTAGGGTTACACATAGTCGGTTACAAGGAAGGAATAATCATGCCGACTCTTCTTATCTTGACTTGGAGGACACACCAAGACATCACAGATCTCCCTTCCGGATACGGAGTCACTTCATAGCTCGGCCTTCCAGCGGCTGTAATGCGGCCCAACTGTCCGGCCCATAAGAGATAGGCCGGCAGTCCGAGGACCCCCTAGTCCGAGACTCCCTCAGTAGCCCCCGAACTAGCCTTCAACGCCGGTGCTTCACGATCTCTGGAGTCTCTGTGCATCCGAAGTCCCCGGCTTGCAAGGCGAGTTCTTCTCCACTTCCATGTTTGACTGATCACAGCTCGGTCTGATAACTATTCATCGAGCCATTGTAGGGTCCACAGCATCGATCTTTGCGCCGGGTAAATGAGACCCATTGATTCCCGTGCGCTAGGAGGAAGTGAATGGTCCAGCAGTTTTTTACAGAAATGCCCCTTACGGAACAGGGGGTAAGCCTATTAAACAGGCCAGGAGCGCGACGGGTGGTTCATCCCCGAATCGAGAAGCCGAGACACCAGAAAATTTGGGAGAAAATGACAAGCACCCCAACCTCCTCCTCGCACCCCCATGGCCCCCTTTCGGGTGATTGGGCAAGCTGCTCAGTTTCCCAGCTTCAACTTAGCAGGCTCGAGACGCAAGGATACCTTCCTGCTTCAGATCTCGTCTCCACCCGTCCAGGATTAACTTCCAGGAATGGCGAAGTCTCCGTAGAGAACTTCCCTGCTCCGCGCAAGGGGGAGAGGGTATGTTTCATGCCCTTCCTCTTGCGAGGCCTGGGTTTTCCCATTCATCCCTTCCTCAGGGGTCTGTTCATGTTCTACGGGATCCAGCTCCATCACCTCACCCCCGGGTCCATTCTGCATATCTCGGGCTTCATTGCCCTTTGCGAGATGTTTCTAGGCTGTGAGGCCCATTTCAAATTGTGGAGAAAGTATTTTTGTCTTGTCCCCCGTACCCGAGGAGGGACCATCTTTGAGGTGGGCAGAGCCGAGGTGTGGTGCATAGCCATGACAGGGTACCCCATGGGGACCCCGAACAAGGACTCTAACGAGTGGACCTCGGACTGGTTTTATATCGAAGATGTCCCCTTACTTGAGCCAACTCGGAGGGGTTTGCCCGAATACTCGGATGCTCCTTTAAAGAAGCGGTTTAATTGGTGGCCAAAGAACCCTTCTCAGGAGGAAAGTGCCAAAGTACAGTGTCTGGACGCCAAGGTGAGACTACTAACCCACAGCAAGTTAACCATCATTGATGTGATGGCCGCCGCCATTACCCGATGCGTGCAACCTCTCCAACAAAGGATGCACCCCTTGTGGTGCTATAATGGGACCTCTGATGTGACCCGTTACAAACAGCAGGGTCCCGACAACCAGGCAGCAATGGCAGCTATACTGGCCGACCTCTTCAAGGGAGAGGAAGAAGAATTTGCCCGTCTAAGGAACAGGGATGGCTATGCCAGCTACAACCCCATCGAATGGGTAAGCTCAACTTTCATTTGAATAGTTCAGACCTTATGTCCGCATATACTGATCAGATCCTTCATTCTCTTAAATAGAATTGGAGGTGCCAGGTTACGACCATCAGCTACCCTTCTCCTCAACCAGAGAACCATTCCCATGATGATGATCCTGGATTCCATGATGACCCAAAGACGTCAGTTGATTTCGAGGACGGAGTCTTTTACCAGGAGGATCTCGAAGGTTCTAGGGTGGTCGTGCTAGCCGATCACCCCGGGCCCCTCCCCTCTTCCGCCGTAAGTAGCAAAAAGGCCTCTGCCCGAAAAGGGCATTTGCCTCGCGTTACTTCGAGTATGCTGACTTCTACTCCCAAGGGCCGCTGTACCACACGCCGTACCCCGACGAGAGCAGCACTGATCATGTCGGCTCTGACCCATGGTGAAACTTCCAAGCGCAAGGTAGCTGGGGACACCACATCGATCGCTCCTCCGTCCAAAAGGTAACATATATACGAACTTTATAGTTCGGTGTTGATATGGCCACTGTGAGTACTCCTAATCTGACTGCGGCCTGCAGAAGAAGTGTTCTGCCACCGTCGTCCAAAGACGCCAAGGAGGCGCCAGGGGCTAATCCTGACCTGAGATCTGCGGCTCAGGCTGGGATCAATGCGGAAGCCTCCGCCGTAGACCAGCCCCCAGAGGATCCTGGGGATGTCTTGGTCACCAATTCCGAAGTTGAGAGTGTGATGAATCACCGACGGCGGAAAGAAACTCTGCATCATGCCGCATTTTCCGATCAGGAATTTAATGCGTTTAGTTCGGTAGACGCATACCTCGGAGCAGCCTGAACTGGCCTTGAGGGAGTTGCCAACCTTCTGTTGACCAACATGCAGGTATGAGATTGGTTTTAAAACCGAACATGAATCCTGACCCAGTAGCCCCCGAGCCTTAATTTGGGCGGGACGGCCAAGTTAAGGGTCTGAGAGTATATATAATGCTGATATCATGCAGGCCTTGAAAGAACAGAACAAAAGACTGTCCGAGGACCTAGAGCTTAGCCGCACACAGTTGGCTGCTGTGAAGGCCGAACTGGAGGAGGTCAAAAAGTTTACCAGTGAAGCACATGGTGAGTAAGGAGGTTGAATATGTAAGGGCTTTCCGAGGTACCGTGTTTAATACTGGTTTCCCTTGTAGCAGTTGAGTCCATAGGTCAACTAAAAAAGGACCTGGAAGCAGCTAAGGAATCCCAAAGTTATGCCGAATCGCAAGAAGCAGCTGGCTGCCGAGTACTGACCCGAAGTCATGAAGAGAGGAGAAAACTCAAGGCAGAAAAGCAGCGGTAGGCTGAAGAGATTGAGAGTCTGAGAACGCAACTAGTGCAAGCCTTTGAGGAGAATCAGAGGTTGAAAGGTGGCATGTTCGGTAAGTAGTATTTCAACTTATGATCACGTGGAGTATGTGTATCGCGTGAAAGTAAAAGACATGACATGCCTCTTGTTAGGTCTCCTTACCGGGCGCCCCGAAGAAGAGTTGAACTCATTTTGGGGGGACTTGTTAAAGGAACTGTCCATTGTGTACGAGCGAGCTTGAAGAGCTATGAAGAGCATGGCCAAGGCATTATGGCCGATCGAGGCGCCTCCCGAAGGGGTGGCTGAACTGGCCAATCGATTTAAAGGAGCTCGGCGTTGCTTTGAGCTATGGAAGGTATCAGCTTGCCGAGAAGGAGCACGAGAGGCATGGGCGATGGTGAAAACCCATTTTACCAAACTCGAGCCAGAGCATATGGCTCGTGTTGGACCGGCAGGGCCGGATGGGCAAGAAATACCTCTCCGCTTGGAATATGACCAAGTGATGCCTGCTGCACGGTACTCCCAGGAGGACTGTGCCCTAGATAGCATAATAGATAATCTGGATAAGGAAAAGGGTGTCTGATTTTATGTATCTATGTACTTTACATCAAACATTCTCCACCCGTACTATAAACGTTGTCTTAACCGGCCATCGGCTTCTACCTCCCCAGCCAGTGGCTGGAGAGTGTTCCGTACTATGTGACCTGAGGCAACAGGAAATCACTTCGGGTAACCAGGCAATCCGGCCCTCTGGTGTAAACAGACAAAACATGTGCGAGGAGTTATGTTATATTACTTTTTAACGTAAGAAACATCTTTCAAAGAAAATAGTTCCTCCAAGGGTTCCTTTCTTCGGGTTTGTCATGTTGATCATGGGTGTGTTAGCCGGATACCTGCAGCACGCAGGTGTTACTTAAGCTGGGAAAAGAACCCCAGCATTTTTTGGTGGTGAATACCAAAGTATTTTCACTTCCCTCGCTGCCGACCAATTATTTTCTTAAGAGCGCTAGCTTTCGGCTTCACCCGTCTGAGGTACGTACACGGCTGACCCGGTCGTAACAATCGCAGAGGTGCTCCCTTTACCCCCTAGCCGAACAATCAGGAACGTAGGGGGTAAGCATAGGAGCGAGCCAACCCAGCTTGGCAAAAACTTAAGTCAAAATGTTGCATATAATGGCTTGAAAACGAGATGGGAAGGGTGCAAACGCGACAAAGTCGAATAGGTGCACAAAATATATTGATCGGCCTCGTTAAAGAAGCCCCTAGGTAGATCCGGGTACTACATTTGAAGATGCATACCTAAAGATCTTTAACATAGATCGGTCTATCCGAACACAACCTGGGAGGTGCGAACCACCCAAAAATGTAGAAAAGAAAAGAAAAGCTATAACGAAGGGAAAGCTATGTGGAGTGGCGACGCCGAACTATCCGTAGAATCGCCGAAGCCGAGCTGCATTCCATGGGTTTGGTTCAAGGCAATTATCCGCTGAGTTGCGGAGATGATATGCTCCTCCTGCTAGCACTTCATCGATGATGAAGGGACCCTCCCACTTGGGTGAGAGCTTGTTCTTCTGCTTCTCAGGGAGACGTAGGACGAGTTCGCCCACGTTGTATGTCTTCGCCCAAACCTCTCTGCTCTGGTAGCGCCGGGCCTGCTGTTGGTAAAATGTAGGGCGAGTCAGAGCTATGTCGCTCTCTCCTTCCAGGGCGTCCAGGTCATCCTGCCGATCTAATTCGGCTTCCTTTTCTTCGTACATGCGTACTCTAGGTGAGTCATGGATGAGGTCGCAGGGTAGGACTGTTTCTGCACCATACACCATGAAGAAAGGAGTGTATCCTGTTAACCGGTTGGGGGTGGTGCACAGCCCCCATAATACGGAATCGAGTTCCTCCACCCAGTGGAAATCGGATTCTTTCAGGGAACGGACCAGGCAAGGCTTAATGCCACTCATGATTAGTCCGTTGGCCCATTCGACTTGTCCATTGGTCTGTGCGTGATAAACCGAAGCATAATCTAGCTTGATGCCCATGCTAGCGCACCAGTCCTTCACCTCCTGGGCTGTGAAATTGGATCCGTTGTCCGTTATTATACTGTGGGGGGCACCGTAATGGTGGACCACGCTAGATATAAAGTCGATGACTGGTCCGGACTTAGCCGAAGTTACTGGTTTCGCCTCAATCCATTTAGTGAATTTGTCGACCATGACCAGTAAGTATTTCTTCTTCTTAGTCCCCCCTTTAAGTGGTCCGACCATGTCCAGCCCCCAGACCGTAAAAGGCCAGGTGATTGGTATTGTCCGGAGAGCCGTGGGGGGCATGTGACTCTGATTTGCAAAAAGCTGTTATCCAACGCAATGTTGGACTAGTGTATGTGCGTCTACCCGAGCGGTAGGCCAGAAAAACCCTGCTCGAAAGGCCTTGCTTACCAAGGCCCGAGCTGCCGTGTGGTGGCCGCCCATGCCGGCATGTATCTCGGCCAAAAGTTGCTGCCCCTCTTCTTTAGATATGCATCTCTGGAGGACTAGGTAGTGCTTTTCTTGTACAATTCGCCCTCATGGACCTTATAAGCTTTAGAGCACCGAATTATGCACCGTGCCTCGGTCTGGTCTTTGGGGAGCTCTTGTCTAAGAAGATAGGCAAGAAAGGGCTCAGTCCATGGCATGATAATAGCCATAACCTTGTGAGCCGAAGGTGTTTCTTCGTTGGTCGAGCCCCCAACAATTTCTTCGTCTGGCTTGATGTCAGGAGGGATGATCTGTTCTGGGCCGGTGGCTCCCACGTCCTTGCCCTTGTCCTGCCACACCACGGATGGCTTAAAGAGTCGTTCCACAAAGGTGTTCTTAGGGACCGGGTCACGCTTGGCGCCCATGCGAGCGAGGACGTCCGCGGCTTGATTGCTGTCTCTGGAGACATGGTGAAATTCTAGCCCTTCAAATCGGGCAGATATTTTAAGGACGGCATTTCTATATGCCGCCATCTTTGGGTCTTTAGCGTCGAATTCACTATTGACTTGGGAGATGGCGAGGTTAGAGTCTCCTCGTACCTCAAGCCATTGTACACCCATGGATGTTGCCATCTGAAGCCCATGTAAAAGGGCCTCATATTCGGCTGCGTTATTAGAATCCGTGTACATGATTTGTAGTACATACCGAATGTCGTCGCCAATGGGGGATGTAAGGATCACCCCAGCCCCCAGTCCGGCTAGCATTTTGGAGCCGTCAAAGTACATTATCCAATGTGAATATGTACTATATTCCCTGGGGAGTTCAGCTTCTGTCCATTCGGCAACAAAATCGGCCAACACCTGTGATTTAATAGCTCGGCATGGTTTGTACATGATTTCAAAAGGAAGGAGCTCTATGGCCCATTTGGCAATGTGGCCGGTGGCGTCCCTGTTGTTGATGATGTCATTCAATGGTACTTCGGATGCCACCATGACCGAACACTCTTGAAAGTAGTGTCGGAGTTTTCAGGATGCCATGAAGACTGTATAGGCTATCTTTTGGTAATGAGGGTAGCGAGATTTGCACGGTGTGAGCACTTCTGATACATAATAGACTGGCTTCTACACCCGTAACTTGTAGCCCTCCGCTTCTCGCTCTACCACAAGAACCGCGCTCACCACTTGATTCGTGGCCGAGATGTATAAGAGCATGGGTTCGCCGACTCCAGGTGCGGCTAGTATCGGGTTGCCAGCCAAGAGTGTTTTTATTTCTTCTAGTGCGGTAGTTGCTTCATTGGTCCACTCGAAGTTCTTGGTCCATTTGAGCAACCTGTAGAGCGGCAGTGCTTTTTCACCGAGGTGGGAGATAAAGCGGCTCAAGGCTTTGACACAGCCCGCCAATTTTTGGACGTGCTTCAGCTCCGTAGGGATTGCTAGCTGGGATAGAGCTTGGATTTTGGCCGGATTGGCCTCAATTCCGTGATGGGAGACAATAAATCCGAGCAGCTTTCCGGTGGGAACTCCGAAGACACATTTGTCCGGATTGAGCCGTATATCATAAGCTCGCAGATTATCGAAGGTTTGATGAAGATCGTCTACCAGCTGGCTTACGTGTTTGGTCTTGATGACCACGTCGTCGACGTATGCTTCGACTGTTTTGCTGATTTGGCTTTCCAGACATGTTTGAATCATGCGCTGGTATGTGGCGCCTGCATTTTTCAACCCGAAGGGCATTGTGTTGGAGCAGAATGGCCCGTAGGGGGTGATGAATGCTGTTGCGGTTTGGTCGGATTCCTTCATTTTAATTTGATGGTATCCGGAGTAGGCGTCGAGGAAGCATAGCGAGTCGTGTCCGGCGGTGGCGTCTATGATCTGGTCTATCCAGGGTAAGGGGAAGGGATCTTTAGGGCATGCTTTGTTTAGGTCCTTGAAATCAATGCACAGCCGCCAGGATTTGTCCTTCTTGGGTACCATGACCAGATTTGCTAACCACTCTGGGTGTTTGATTTCTTGGATGAATCCGGCTTCAAGTAGCTTTGCTAGTTCCTCACCCATAGCTTGACGCTTGGGTTCGGAAAATCGGCACAGTGCCTGCTTAACTGGCTTAAAGCCCTTGATGATGTTCAGGCTGTGCTCCGCTAGTTTTTGTGGGATTCCTGGCATATCTGAGGGGTGCCAGGTGAATATGTCCCAATTTTTGCGCAGGAATGCGCGTAAAGCTGCATCGACCTCGGGGTCCAGCTGGGCTCCAATGGACACTATCTTGTTGGGATCCGTCGGGTGCACTTGGAATTTGATGATTTCTTCCGCTGGTTTGAAGGATGTGGATTTGGGCCTTTTACTGAGGACCACGTCATCCCTGTCCACCATTGTGCGGAGTGTGGCTAGTTCCTCGGCTGTGAGAGCTTCGGATAGTGCTTCGAGGGCAAGCGATGCTGTTTTGTTTTTGGCTCGAAGGGCTCTATCTGGATCACTTGCAATTGTGATCACGCCATTGGGCCCTGGCATTTTGAGTTTCATATACCCGTAATGTGGTATGGCCTAAAACCTTGCGAATGCGTCACGCCCCAATAGGGCGTGGTATCCACTATGGAAGGGCACAATGTGGAAGAGTAGTTCTTCGGACCTGTAGTTCTCGGGAGTACCGAATACTACGTCAAGAGTGACTCGCCCGGAGTAGCGTGCTTCTCTGCCAGGGATAATTCCTCGAATGGTAGTATAGCTTTGTTCGGCGCGGGATCTGTCGAATTGCATTTTCTCAAGGGTATCCTTGTAAATGAGGTTTAAGCCGCTGCCCCTGTCCATTAGCACCTTAGTTAATCTGAAGCCATCCACTATGGGGTCGAGTACTAGTGCGGCAGGTGCTCGGACGGAGTGGGCCCTTGGCTCGTCTTCCGCATCGAAGGTTATTGCTGTATCGGTCCAGGAATTGGATGTTGTCACCTGGTGTATTTGACCAAGCTCTCGAAGGGCTCTTTTCCTTCGATTATTTGAGGAAAATGTCTCATAGATGGTGAGGACCTCCGTGTAGTTGTCTGGCGGTGTTGCCGATCGTCTACTGGGGGGTGTGACTCCGAGGATAGCTTCCCCACTCTTTGCTACCTACCTGACCACCCAGCAAGCTCGAAGGCTGTGGGTTGGGTTTGTGTTCAGCAGGACCGAGTGTATGGGGCATGGTTTATCCAGTAGCTTATTGAGGACTGTTCTAGATCCAGCAAGGGGCCTATTCTTCTTCTCGGTGAGCTCATATTTGGCCGACCGTCGAGGATATACACGTTTTGCTCGAATGTTTCTAGGTTCTTCGGCATGGATTGACTCCACGCATATCTGTTGAGCCTTCCAGGTGCTTTCCATGGCGCAATATTTGCATACCAGATCTGATAATTCGGTGAAGTTTTGAACGTGGCGATGGGCGAGGGCATTCGAGATTCCTTCATCTTGGCAATTACGCCGAAAGGTTGGTATGATTTCTTGGTCACAGCAGTCCGTCATCTTGTCTTTGATCAGGAGGATTCTGGCCCAAAAGTGGTGGACCGTTTCTCCGGGATACTGCTTTATGTACATTAAATCCCATATGTCAGGCTTCCCAAAGTTACTTGGAGAGTACTCGGCGTGGGGGTGGGGGGGGGACTCTGCGTCCCAATGGGTTGCGTATCCGGGGCCTTGGCGGCGGTGTCCCGCGTCAACTCAGTATCTGGCGCGCCAAGTTCGGAACTCTCGACTGAATACCTTTGTGCAGACTCGAGGTCATGCTTTGCGTCGAGGCTTAATTTCGGGTCCTCTTTGGGACGAACATTGGACTCCGGGCCAGGAGTCTGAGCGAGATCATCGGAAATCCAAACATAACTTGTTTTCAGCTTTGGTGACCATGGGCCTTCGGCCAGATCCTCGATGGTGGCCACGAGGTGTGAGACAGGTGGGGCGCGAATTTCTCTGTCATCGGGTTTAAGCCCGATCCGATCATAGACCGGGGATCGGCTATTGGAGAGTCCTATGGCTCGGATCCGGTCTAGTAGATCATTCAACGATGAGACGTCTACTGGGTCCATACTTTCTGAATATTCGGTGCTGACCCGTAGTACAGGCAGCATCTCCGGTTCGACCGTGCGGGGGGTGAGTCTGGCCAGGGTTGATTCCTGGTGTTCGAACGCCGAAGTTGTGCCCCGGCTTGAAGCTGGATCGGGGGTGAGAGAGGTGAGTCCGACTGGAATTGACTCCCAATCTTTGGACGCGGAGGCGGCATCCGGGCTCGAAGCCGGATCCGAGATAAGAGCCGACCCAGGGGTCAGGTCAGAGATGGATCCCGAAGTCAAGACTTCAGGGTCTTCGAGTGTTTCCGGCAAGGCTGAGAACCCGATGAGGATTAGACCACCCTGAGCATCGGTGACGTATTCTAAGTTATCAAAACTGATCCAGTGCTCAGGGGCGAAGCTGTCGACCTGGTCTAGATGACTGGCCAAATTGGCATGCAAGACGATGCCGCCGAACGTGAAGAGCTAGCCGGGAACAAAAGTATCCCCGGATCTGATGCCGTCTCTAATGATCAGGTGAGCCATCGATCCTTCTGGCGATCTCATAGCGGAACTCTCAATGAAGGCACCAATGTCGGTGTCCAAACCGGCGGATCTCGGGTAGGGGGTCCCGAGCTGTGGATCTTGGATCAATGGGGAATAAGGGACGAAGGACACGATGTTTACCCAGGTTCGGGCCCTCTCGAAGAGGTAAAACCCTATGTCCTGCTTGATTATATTGATGTGTATAGGATGGTTACAGAGTTGATCTACCACGAGACCAGATGAACTAAACCCTAGGCGAGTAGGATGATGGTTGTTGTTCTAGCCCCAATGGACTAAAACCCTCTGGTTTATATAGATACCAGGGGTACTAGGGTTACACATAGTCGGTTAAAAGGAAGGAATAATCATGCCGACTCTTCTTACCTTGACTTGGAGGACACACCAAGACATCACAGATCTCCCTTCCGAATACGGAGTCACTTCATAGCTCGGCCTTCCAGTGGCTGTAATGCGGCCCAACTGTCCAGCCCATAAGAGATAGGCTGGCAGTCCGAGGACCCCCTAGTCTGGGACTCCCTTAGGGGTGGCGCGCCCCTGTACTGTGTGGGGGCCCTGTGGCTCCTCTGGCCTCCTCCCGAAGCTTCGTGGGTTCATTTTCCTCCAGAAAAAATCGTCAAAAAGTTTCACTGCATTTGGACTTCATTTGATATGGATTTTCTGGAAAACCAAAAACAAGCAGAAAACAGCAACTGGCACTGGGCACTAGGTCAATATGTTAGTCCATGAAAATCATATAAAAGCCATATAAAAGTGCACCAAAACCATACAAAACTATAGTAAACATGGCATGAATACTTCATAAATTATAGATACGTTGGAGACATATCAGCATCCCCAAGCTTAATTCCTGCTCATCCTCGAGTAGGTAAATGATAAAAGAAATAATTTATGAAGTGTGAATGCTAGCATAGTGCATAAGCTTGATCAATGATAATTTTAATCACTTTTCCTACCATCATAACAGCAACTTTCTCTCATAAAAATCATCATGATAAAGTAGCAATTAAAAACAGAAATTTTGATGTGGAATGCTACCTATCATAATCATCATATAATCTTTTCTTTTATAGCATGGACATTGGACTTGAATGATTCAAAGCAAGATCATTATTATAACAGCAATAATTATTATCATAAAACTTCTCATGAGCAAGTAACAATTCATCACAACAATGAAGTATAAGGCATAAACTTTCTTGGGAACTAACAAACTATTCTAATCAACAATGCAATTGCAATTCATCATATTTTCAGGAAGGGTCTCATGTAGGAGCTTTTTAGCAAGTCCACATACTCAACCATCAATTAGTCTTCTATGATTGCTAACACTCACGACATATATATGGAGCAAAAGTTTTAGCCAGACACATAGAAAGAGAGGGGCTTGTGATTTCGCCTCCCAACTTATTCACCTCAAGGGTGATGTCAACAATAATAACTCATGATCACTCATATCCAACTGGATATATGTGCCTAGATCTTTCTCCACTACATGATTCTTGCAAAAGAGAAAAATAAAAAGGAAATAGAGGAGAACACTATTGACTTTTGCATAAAAAATAAATACATAAAAGTAAATACATAAAAGTAAAAGATAGGCCCTTCACAGAGGGAAGCAGAGGTTGTCATGCGCTTTTTATTGTTGGATGCACAAGCTCTTAATGCAAAGGAACGTCACGTTATATTACCCCTTGTGATAGCAACCTTTATTATGCAGTCCGTCGCTTTTATTTCTTTACCATCACAAGTTCGTACAACGCTTATTTTCCCTTGCAATAAAAGATCATACATATTTTAGGAGCAATTTTTTTTGCTTTTTGCACCGATGACAACTTACTTGAAGGACTTATTCAATCCATAGGTAGATATAGTGGACTCTCATGACATGAAACTGGGTTTAAGGGTTTTTGGATGCACAAGTAGTATCTCTACTTGGTGCGAATTTTTGGCTAGCAAAGATATTGAGCAAGCACCACATGTTGGAGGATCTATAACAATATAACTTCTATGTGGATATGAACAAACATAATTCATTATGTTGTCTTCCTTGTCCAACGTCAACAATTTGACATAAAATACTTAATGGGGGCTCACAATCATAAAAGATGTCCAAGATAGTATATTTGCATGTGAATCTTCTCTTCCCTTATTAACTTTTTCATGAATTGCATCATTGACTAATGCTATGCTTGTTAACCTCCAATAAATTTTACCACTTATAACTTTCTTTATGTAATGTCATTACTTTCCATAAGATTAGCATATGATCTCTTTCATTATTTTCATTGCAAGGAATCACACTTATCATATCCAATGATCTAATTGAAAGTTTTTATTATATCCCTCTCGAATATTCATCACCTTGGGACCAAATTCATATCTTGTGCAAATTACCATTACTATTATTAACTCTCAAAAAGATATAAGTGAAGCATGAGAATTAATGACAAACTACTCCAAAATATATAAGCGAAGATCAATGAGTAGTGAAACAATTAAGTAGCTATGTGAGGACTCTCTCTCATAAAAAAAAGTTTCAGACCTTGATATTTTATTCAAACAGCAAGCAAAACAAAGACACAACCAAGTATAGTACACATTATGTGAACAAGTAAAAACTTGGGTTCAATCGAGACTAACCGATAGTTGATGAAGAAAAGTGATGGGATGCCTGCTGGGGCATCCCCAAGCTTGAATGCTTGATACATCTTGGAATATTAACTTGGGGAGCCTTGAGCATCCCCAAGCTTGAACTCTTGTGTCTCGTGAATTCTTCTCATATAGTAGTTTCCCTAAGTTTCAAAAACTTCATCCACACAAAACTTACAAGAACTTGTGAGATATGTTAGTATAAATCCACTCAAAACCTCGACATTCTCTACTATAGCAAATCACTAAAATTATAATTAAACATTGCATACTAAATGCCTCTGCATATTTAATACTCCTATCCTCAAATAGAATCATTAAACAAGCCAACATATGCAAACAATGCAAACATAACAGCAATCTGCCTAAACAGGATAGTCTGTAAAGGATAATTAAGAATCCATACTTAGATAACTCAAAAAATTCTGAAAATTTACCAAACTGTAAATAATTTATCAAAGTTGACTGTGTCAAAATTTCAAGATTTTATCACATTCTGACATTTCTGGGCAATTTAATCAATAGCAGCAAACTTTCTGCTTTGAAACAGCAACTCATGAACTTGCAAAATAAGCATGGTAAAGGCTATACTTGACATTTTTATTGAAATAAAAGATACAAAGCATGATTATTGATAACAGCAAGCAAATCTCAACAGAATAAAATGATGCTCCAAGCAAAACTCATATTATGTGATGAATAAAAATATAGTCCCAAGTGAGGTTACCGACAATGTTGAAGACGAAAGAGGGGATGCCTTCCGGGGCATCCCCAAGCTTAGTTGCTTGGGTATTCCTTGAATATTACCTTGGGATGCCTTGGGAATCCCCAAGCTTAGGGTCTTGCCACTCCTTATTCTACTCATATCGATATCTCACCCAAAACTTGAAAATTTCAATCACACAAAACTTAACGGAACTTCATGAGATAGGTTAGTATGATGAAAATAAATCATCCACTTAGGTACTGTCAAGACAAGCATAATTGTTCTCACACAATTCCTACTGTACCATATAATTTCTACAATTTATATTGACCAATATAAGCCATAGAAACTATAAAACAGGCAAACTATGCATTGAAAACAGAATCTGTGAAAAACAGAACAGTCTGTAATGATCTGAACAATGACCATACTTATGTAACTCTAAAAATTCTAAAAAATTAGGAAAAAGTAGGAAATTTGTATATAAATCATGTGCAAAAAATTCAGAATTTTTTGACACACCAGTTATTTATGGTAATTCCAGAACTGGGTGTAAAAGTTTCTGTTTTTGCACAGAATCAAGTCAACTATCATCCACACTATCCCAAAGGATTTACTTGGCACTTTATTGAAACAAAAGCTATAAAACATGATTACTAAAGTAGCTTAATCATGTGAACACACAAAAACAGTAGGGGTAAATGTTGGGTTGTCTCCCAATAAGCGCTTTCTTTAATGCCTTTTAGCTAGGCATGAAGATTTCAATGATGCTCACATAGAAGTAAAGAATTGAAACGTAAAGGGAGCATCATGAGAAATATATCAAACACATTTAAGCCTAACCCACATCCTATGCATAGGGATTTTGTGAGTAAATAGTTTATGGGAGCAAGAATCAACTAGCATAGGAAGGCAAAACAAGCATAACTTCAAAACTTTCAACACATAGAGAGGAAACTTGATATTATTGCAACACCTACAAGCATATGATCCTCTCTCATAATAATTTTCAGTAGCATCATGAATGAATTCAACAATATAGCTATCACATAAAGCATTCTTTTCATGATCCACTAGCATAGAATTTTTATAACTCATAAGCAAATTTATTTTCAATAATAGTGGTGGGAGCAAACTCAACAAAATAACTATCATGTGATACTTGATTGGCATAATCCAATTGAAAATTAAAATCATGATGACAAGTTTCATGGTTATCATTATTCTTTATAGCATACATGTCATCACAATAATCATCATAGATAGCAACTTTGTTGTCATAATCAATTGGAACCTCTTCCAAAATAGTGAAATCATTAAACCCACATTCATCATTGTAATCATCATAAATAGGGGGCATGCAATCATCATAACAAATTTTCACATCAAAACTTGGGGGACTAAAAATATCATCTTCATCAAACATAGCATCCCCAAGCTTGTAGTTTTGCATGTCATTAGCATCATGGATATTCAAAGAATTCATACTAGCAACATTGCAATCATGCTCATCATTCAAAGATTTTATGCCAAACATTTTATTGAATTCTTCTTCTATCAATTGAGCACAATTATCGGAATCCTTATTTTCAAGAAAGACATGATAAAGACGAATAATATGAGGCAACCTCAATTTCATTTTTTTTGTAGTTTTCTTTTATAAAACCAAACTAGTGATAAAACAAGAAACTAAAAGATTCGATTGCAAGATCTAAAGATATACCTTCAAGCACTCACCTCCCCGGCAACGACGCCAGAAAAGAGCTTGATGTCTACTACACAACTTGTTCTTGTAGACTCGTGTTGGGCCTCCAAGCGCAGAGGTTTGTAGGATAGTAGCAATTTTCCCTCAAGTGGATGACCTAAGGTTTATCAATCCGTGGGAGGCGTAGGATGAAGATGGTCTCTCTCAAACAACCCTGCAACCAAATAACAAAGAGTCTCTTGTGTCCCCAACACACCCAATACAATGGTAAATTGTATAGGTGCACTAGTTTGGCGAAGAGATGATGATAAAAGTGTAGTATGGATAGTAGATATAGGTTTTTGTAATCTGAAAATATAAAAACAGCAAGGTAACTAGTAATAAAAGTGAGCACAAATGGTATTGCAATGCTTGAAAATAAGGCCTAGGGTTCATACTTTCACTAGTGCGATCTCCCAACATTGTTGACATAGTTGAATCATATGTAAATCCCTCACTTGCGACAAAGAGTTCACTCCAAAGTCACAAATAGCGGAGAACAAACAAAGAAATTGTTGTAGGGTACGAAACCACCTCAAAGTTATCCTTCCCGATCAATCTTATGAGCCATCCCCATTAATTGTCACGAGAAGCATTTATGACAGCTAATTGTTCATCAGGAAAATCATCATTAATAGGAAGTGGGTCATCAAGAACATTTTCCATTCTAGACAGATTGTCTGCTACGGGATTCTCAGCTCCCTTTCTATCAATAATATGCAAGTCAAATTCTTGTAGCAATAGTACCCACCTAATGAGTCTAGGTTTAGCATCTTTCTTTTCCATAAGATATTTAATAGCAGCATGATCGGTGTGAACAGTTACTTTAGAATCAACTATGTAAGATCTGAATTTATCACATGCAAACACAACTGCTAAAAACTCTTTCTCAGTAGTAGCATAATTTCTTTGGGCACTGTCTAGAGTTTTACTAGCATAATGGATAACATTTAATTTCTTATCAACTCTTTGTCCTAGTACAGCACCAACAGCATAATCACTAGCATCACACATAATTTCAAAAGGCAAGTTCTAATCAGGTGGTTGAATAATAGGTGCAGTGGTTAAGGCTTTCTTAAGTGTTTCAAAGGCTTCTAGACAATCATCATCAAAAACAAATGGAACATCTTTTTGCAAAAGATTGGTAAGAGGCCTAGAAATTTTAGAGAAGTCTTTAATAAATCTCCTATAGAAACCAGCATGACCAAGGAAACTTCTTATACCTTTAATATCTTTAGGACATGGCATTTTCTCAATAGCATCAACCTTAGCTTGATCAACTTCAATACCTCTTTCAGAAATTTTATGCCCCAAGACAATGCCTTCATTCACCATAGTGTCACTTCTCCCAATTCAAGACAAGATTAGTTTCTTCACATCTCTACAAAACTTGATCAAGGTTGCTTAAGCAATCATCAAAAGAAGTCCCGTAAATGGAAAAATCATCCATGAATACCTCAACAATATTTTCACAAAAGTCAGAGAATATAGCAGTCATACATCTTTGAAAGGTAGCAGGTGCATTGCATAAACCGAAAGGCATACGTCTATAAGCATAAGTTTCAAAAGGACAAGTAAAGGTGGTTTTCTCTTGATCGGGTTGTGATACGGGTATTTGAGAGAAACCAGAATAACCATCTAGGAAACAAAAGTGTGTATGCTTAGACAACCTTTCTAACATTTGATCAATAAAAGGCAAGGGGTGATGATCTTTTCAAGTAGCTTTGTTTAATTTTCTAAAATCAATTACCATCCTATAACCAGTTATGATTCTTTGTGGAATGAGTTCATTTTTATCATTAGGAACAACGGTAATACCTCCTTTCTTAGGGACACAATGAACGGGACTTACCCATCTACTATCAGCTATGGGATAGTTATACCTGCTTACAGAAGTTTTAATATTTCAGTTCTTACCACCTCTTTCATCTTTGGATTTAATCATCATTGGTGGTCGACAACTGGTTTAGCACCAGGCTCCATATTAATTTTGTGTTGACATAGAGTGGGACTAATGCCCTTAAGATCATCAAGAGTATATCCAATAGCAGCTCAGTGCTTCCTTAGAGTTTTTAGTAACCTCTTTTCTTCATGAGCTGAAAGGTTAGCACTAATAATAATAGGATATATCTTCTTTTCATCAAGATAAGCATATTTCAATGTATCAGGCAATTGCTTTAATTTGAACACAGGATCACCTTTAGGTGGAGGAGGGCCTCCAAGAGTTTCAATAGGCAAATTGTGTTTAAGGATAGGTGGTTGATCAAAGAACATCTTATCTATTTCATTTCGTTTATTCATATGCATATCGTTTTCCTGGTCTAGCAAATATTGTTCTAACGGATCAGTAGGAGGTACGGCAATAGAAGCAAGACCAATAATTTCATCTTTACTAGGCAATTCTTTATCACGAGGTTGTCTACGAAACTTAGAGAAATTAAACTCATGAGATATATCACCAAAGTTAACACTGATAGTTTCTTTAGCGCAATCAATCTTAGCATTAACAGTGTTCAAGAAAGGTCTACCAAATATAATGGGACAAAAATCATCTTGTGGTGATCCAAGAACAAGAAAATCAGTAGGGTATTTGATCTTACCACACAAGACTTCCACATCTCTAACAATCCCAAGTGGTGAAATAGTATCTCTATTCGCGAGCTTAATAGTAACATCAATATCTTCAATCTCAACAGGTGCAATATCATTCATAATTTCTTGATATAAGGTAAACGGAATAGCATTCACACTAGCACCCAAATCACATAAGCCATGATAACAATGGTCTCCTATTTTAACAGAGACAACAGGCATGCCAACAACAGGTTTATTCTTATCTTTAGGATCAGGCTTAGCAATTCTAGCGACTTCACCACAGAAATAAATAACATGCCCATCTATATTGTCGACCAAGAGATCTTTAACCATAACAACATTAGGTTCAACTTTAATTTGTTTAGAGGGTCTAGGTGTTTTAATTATACTTTTGTTAACCATAGTTGAAACTTTAGCATGTTCCTTAATCCTAACAGGAAAAAGTGGTTTCTCAATATAAGCAGTAGGCACAACTGGATCAACATTGCAAATGATAGTTTCTTCCTTAACACTAATAGGTTCTTCCTTCAATTCAATAGGTGGATGATATTTAAACCACTTCTCCTTAGGGAGATCAACATGAGTAGCAAAGGATTCACAAAAGGAAGCTACTATCTCAGAGTCAAGTCCATATTTATTGCTAAACTTATGAAAAACATCGGTAGCCATAAAAGATTTAACACAATCAAACTCAAGTATTATACCTGACTCATTACCTTTGTTGAGTTCCCAATCTTCAGAGTTGCATTTAATTCTTGCTAGAAGATTCCATCTGAATTCAATAGTTTTCTTCATAAAGGAGCCAGTCGAAGAAGAATCGAGCATGGCTTGATTATCATGAGAAAGCCGAGCATAAAATTTTCGAAGAATTATTTCTCTTGGGAGCTCATGATTGGGGCATGTATGCAACATATATTTAAGCCTCCCCCAAGCTTGAGCGATGCTTTCTCCTTCACGAGGCCAAAAATTATATATATAATTCCGATCATGATGAACCAAATGCATAGGATAAAATTTCTGGTGGAATTCCAGCTTCAACCGGTTCCAATCCCATGTGTTAGTATCATCACATAGCCTATACCATGTCAATGCCTTTCCCTACAAAGATAAAGAGAATACTTTCTTCTTAGCTTTATCTCCGGATAAACCTGCAAGCTTAAATAATCCATAAATTTCATCCACATAGATCAAGTGCATATCAGGATGTACCATTCCATCTCCTGCATAAGGATTAGCTAGCAGTTTCTCTACCATACCCAAAGGAATTTCATAACAAATATCTTCAGTAGGTGTAGTAGGTTGAGGAGTAACTATTTGTGTTTTCGGTCGAGGTGAAGATACCCCGAACAAACCCCTCAAAGGATTACTTTCCATAGTGAGAAGTGACAATAAATTTTAGCACGTAATATAAATGTTTCCTTACCAAATTCCACTCACCAAAGGCGCTTCACTCCCCGGCAACGATGCCAGAAAAGAGTCTTGATGACCCACAAGTATAGGGGATCAATCGTAGTCCTTTCAATAAGTAAGAGTGTTGAACCCAACGAGGAGCAGAAGGAAATGACAAGCGGTTTTCAGCAAGGTATTTTCTGCAAGCACTGAAATTATCGATAACGAGTAGTTTGATAGCAAGATAATTTGTAACAAGTAACAAGCAACAAGAGTAACAATAGGTGCAGCAAGGTGGCCCAATCCTTTTTGTAGCAAAGGACAAGCCGGAACAATCTCTTATAGTAAGTAAAGCGTTCTCGAGGACACATGGGAATTTCATCTAGTCACTTTCATCATGTTTGTTTGATTTGCGTTCGCTACTTTGATAATTTGATATGTGGGTGGACCGGTGCTTGGGTGCTATTCTTACTTGAACAAGCCTCCCACTTATGATTACCCCCTCTCGCAAGCATCTGCAACTACGAAAGAAGAATTAAGATAACTCTAACCATAGCATTAAACATATGGATCCAAATCAGCCCCTTACGGAATAGCGCATAAACTAGGGTTTAAGCTTCTGTCACTCTAGCAACCCATCATCTAATTACTACTCCACAATGCATTCCCTTAGACCCAAAGATGGTGAAGTGTCATGTAGTCGACGTTCACATGACACCACTAAGAGAATCAACAACATACATATCCTCAAAATATCGAACGAATACCAAATTCACATGATTACTTATGACAAGACTTCTCCCATGTCCTCAATAATAAAAGTAACTACTCACACATCACATTCATGTTCAAGATTAGAGGGGTATTGAATAGCATAATAGATCTGAACATATAATCTTCCACCAAATAAACCAACTAGCATCCACTACGAGATGTAATCAACACTACTAGCAACCCACAGGTACCAATCTGAGGTTTTGAGACAAAGATTGAATACAAGAGATGAACTAGGGTTTGAGATGAGATGGTGCTGGTGAAGATGTTGATGAAGATTAGTCCTCCCACGATGAGAGGATCGCTGGTGATGTCGATGGCGACGATTTCCCCCTGCCGGAGGGAAGTATCCCCGGCAGAATCTCTCCACCGGAGAGCAAAAGTGCTCCTGCCCAAGTTCCACCTCGAGACGGTGACGCACCATCCCAAAAGTCTTCTCTATATTTTTCTAGGGCAAATACACTTATATACCAGAAAATGGGGGCCAGAGGCTGGCCATGGGCCCCATGAGCCACCAGGGCGCGCCTGGGGGGTGGCGCACCCTGGTGCCTCGTGGGCACCTGGGTGGCCCCCTCTGGTACTTCTTGCTTCCAGTATTTTTTATTTATTCCAAAATAATTCTCCATGAAATTTTAGCTCATTTGGAGATGTGTAGAATAGGTATCTCAGACATAGCTTTTTCAGGTGTAGAATTCCAGCTGCCGGCAATCTCCCTCCTTGTGTAAATCTTGCATATTAAGAGAGAAAAGACATTAGAATTGCTAAACAAAGTGTTATATTGATTAAAAACACTATAAATAATAGTAGCAAAATATGATGCAAAATGGACGTATCAGTCATCCACTTGAGGGAAATTTGCTACTGTCCTACAAAACTCTGCACTTGGAGGCCCAACAACGTCTACAGGAATAAAAGCTGCATAGCAGACATCAGCGAGCTCGCCATCAAGGTGGCAGCGCCGCGCGGCAACGAGGTCAGGGTCATTGCGGACCCAATCCGGTGCCACATCGCTCTTGGTGTACGTGGAGCGGCGACCGACATTGCGCCGGTCGTACCTCGCCTGCTGCCTCGCCGCGCGCTCCGCCTCGGATACGATGACCCTCGAGCCTGAGGCACTACCATAACCACCTCCTCTGAGGTAGTGGAGGAAGCGGCCCCACCCCTTCTTGATCGTGGGTGGCTGCTCCTCCTTGATGGTGAGGCGTTGGTGGTGCGGCATCGACGAGAGCATGTCCATGCGCCCGTACCGGCTGCGCTTGAGGGTGTCCCGGACTAAGGGGTCCTTGGGCTGCCGGCCTATCTCTTGTGGGCTGGACTGATGGGCCACTCTCAGTTCACAAAAGGAAGGCCGGACTACAGGTGACCCCGGGCTCCAGAAGGAAACCTCCGAAGACTTGGCGTATCCTCCAAGTTAGGTTTAGCGTAACCGGCATGTTTATCCCCTGGCAGCAACCGACCATATGTAACCCTAGGTACCCCTGGTGTCTATATAAACCAGAGGGTTTAGTCCGTAGGGGGCCAGAACCATTATCACCTTACCCACCTAGGGTTTAGTTCATCCGATCTCGAGGTAGATCAACTCTGTAATTGTCATACCAACACATCAATACAATCAAGCAGGACGTAGGGTTTTACCTCTTCAAGAGGGCCCGAACCTGGGTAAACACTGTCTCTGCGCTCCCTGTTACCTATTGACTCCAAGATCCACAGTTCAGGACCCCCTACCCAAGATCCACCGGTTTTAGTACTGACATTGGTGCTTTCATTGAGAGTTCCGCTGTAGGATCATCAAAGGATCAATGGCTCGCTTAGTCATCGGCGACGGCATCCGCACCGGGGATGTCTTCATTCCCAGCTAGCTCTTCGCATTTGGCAGCATCGTTCTACATGCCAACCCGACCGGTCGCCTTGACCAGATCGACAGTTTCACCCCTGAGCAGGAAATCAGGTTCGGCAACCTGGAGTACATCATCGACTCTCGGGGCGATCTGATCTTTACTGGGTTCTCAGCCTTACCTGAGGGGCCCAGTGATCCCGAGGCTTCAACTTCGGATCTTCTCCTCGATCCCATCTCCTGGTTGACCTTTATTTTGGATCTAGCTTTGAGCTCGGATCTGATCTCAGCATCCGAGAACCAGGGGTCAGCCTCGGCTGAACCCACCCCTGACACAGGCATACCGGAGGTTAACCCCGAAAGACATCAGAGGATGAATCCGGCAGACCTCTCGTTGTTAAACGAGATGTTAGATCAGATCCAGATGATGAGTATCACTGATGGCCCGTCCTCGGTCTATGATCAGATCGGACTGGAGGCCAACCACGGGGAATTTTATGTCCCACCCACCACCCACTTAGTAGCCACTATCGACAACTTAACCGACATGCTGGACTATGCCTCTGAGGAGGCTGACGACATGGACGAAGATATCAACGTCACGTCCTACACCACTCTCGCCCCTGCCGCTCCCAACACGGGGAAGTGGACTGCCACCTCCACCTATGACGTTTACATGGTTGACACCCCCAAAAAGGATGGTGATGACCCCGGCAAGGAGTCACCCAAATGTTGACGCCAACGAAGGCGATCCAGGGGACGTGGAAAGGGCAAGGAAAGCAACATGAACACAGACACAAATGGCACCGGGGATGATGATACTCTAGACAATTTGGAGGAGCTCGGCGACAACACCACCCCCGAGCAGCATCGCGATGCTTCTGAAGGGCATGAGGACTAGGGTAATCCCGAGGACCCCGGTGATTCCGAGGACAGCAACTACATCCCTTCTTCCGAAGAGGAAGACAACCTCGGGCTCGAGGACTTCGTCATCCCCGAGGACCCTTTGGATCAGGAACAGTTCAAGCGGCAACTCATAGCCACCGCCCAAAGCCTGAAGAAGAAGCAGCAGCAGTTAAAGGATGAACAGGATACCCTTAACAACAGGTGGACGCTGGTATTAGCAGCCGAAGAGGGCTTCGACAACCAGTGGCAGGATCAAAACAAAAGCTACCCATGGTGACGTTTGCTTCCGCAATTCGACAATGAGGCCCCTGAGCCCATACCCCCCAGATGAACTCAGGCAAACCAGCCCGACCGCCCTCCTCGAGGATGGGACAGGACGGCTGGAGAAGCCAAAAACCCACCTATGCTTCCTCGCTGGCTGGGCAAGGAGCCAGTACAGCCAGAGGATCCATATGATCTGTGGCACAACTTAAACGCCAGGGCGACACAGACGAGATCCATTTATGGATCTAGAGGACACACGCCCACTGGACGGGACGGATACCAAGCCTGGCGCGATAGGAATGATAGGGCCCGGGAGCAACATCGTGCTTGGATGATAACCGATCTCCGGCATGAGGTGGCCCGGGTCAGGGGCGCCGCACACCCAATGTGTTTCACAGATGAGGTGATGCAGCATCAGTTCCCCGAGGGGTTTAAACCCGTAAACATAGAACAGTACGATGGGACAACTGACCTAGCTGTGTGGATCAAAAATTTCCTTCTCCACATTCATATGGCCCGAGGAGATGACCTCCACGCCATTAAATATCTGCCATTAAAGCTTAAAGGACCGGTAAGGCACTGGTTGAACAGCCTACCCGAAAACTCCCTTGGAAGTTGGGAAGAGCTCGAGGACACCTTCTGAGCCAACTTTCAAGGCACCTATGTTCGGCCGTCGGATGCCGACGACTTGAGCCATGTTGTTCAACAGCCAGGGAAGTCAGCTCGGCAATTCTGGAATTGGTTCTTGACTAAGAAAAACCAGATTGTTGATTGTTCGGATGTCGAGGCAATCACCGCATTCAAGCACAGTATTCGGGATGAATGGCTCGCCCGCCAGCTCGGTCAAGATAAGCCGAGAACAATGTCAGCCCTCACCTCCCTAATGACCCACTTTTGCGTGGGTGAAGACAGTTGGTTAGCTCATAGAAGCAACCACCCCGACGACCCCGGCACCTCAGAGGTTCGGGACGGGAACGGGAAACCCCGGCGCAATAAGAATAACAAGCGCCGACAAAATGGCAGTGAAGCCGATGATGCGGCAGTAAATGCCAGGTTCAGCAACTCAAAATCAGGACCACGGAAGAAGCCCTCTAAAGGGAACCGGATGGCCCGACCGTGCTGGACAAAATCCTAGATAGGCCTTGCCAGATCCACGGCACCTCGGACAAACCCGCCAACCACACCAACTGTAACTGTTGGGTAATCAAACAGGCCAGCAAGCTTACAGCCGAGGAACAGGGCAAGGGTCCCCACAGCGAGGACGATGATGAACCTTGCGGGCCGAACAATGGAGGCCAAAAGCAGTTCCCTCCCGAGGTAAAAACCGTGAACATGATTTACGCCACGCATATACCCAAGAAGGAGCGGAAGCATGCACTTCGGGATGTCTATGCCGTAGAGCCGGTGGCCCCGAAATACAACCCATGGTTGGCTTGTCCGATCACCTTCGACCGAAGAGACCATCTGACCAGTATCCATCATGGAGGAACGCGTGGCTCTGGTGCTCGACCCCATCATGGACGGATACCACCTCACCAGAGTTCTTATGGACAGAGGCAGCAGCCTCAATCTGATTTATTCAGATACAGTGAGGAAGATGGGAATCGATCCGTCAAGGATCAAACCCCGTAACACTACCTTTAAAGGTGTAATCCCAGGCATTGAGGCACGCTGCTTGGGATTCATGACCTTGGAAGTGGTCTTCGGCTCGCCCAAAAACTTCCGCAGTGAAGATTTAATCTTCGACATTGCTCCCTTCTGCAGCGGTTACCACACCCTCCTCGGCCGAGCAGTGTTTGCTCACTTCAATGTCGTCCCGCACTATGCATATCTGAAGCTTAAGATGCCAGGACCTAGAGGTGTCATCACCGTTAATGGTAACACCGAGTGATCGCTCCAAACTGAGGAACACACAGCGGCTCTGGCAGCCGAAGCCGAGGCCACCGAAGAAGCATCGAAGGCCCAGTCTACCTTCAAGGCACTGGACGCATGCAAGCGCGCCTGAGCTGTGGCCTCAGGCCTGGAGCACTCCCGTGCTTGCCCTAAATAGGGATACGTGCCCCACAGCATGGCCTACCCGACCGCGAAATGCATACCTCGGGTACATAATTTCGCACTTAAAATTCCATGGGCAGCTATGGGGCAAGTGTTTGCAAGGGTCAAGTGCTCGGTTCAACCAAGCCACGGCCAAGGATGTTCTCAGATCAACATCAACAACAAGCACCATCTAGGGCATGATCAGCGTCAAGCTGATACCCAGCGGCAACTTCTCAAAACCCTTTCTCAAGGGCTCATCCGTCGAACACTATTACATCCATCGTGCATACAAGCGGTGACTTCAATCGCATGGAAGCTTCATAAAGAGCAAAGGTGCAGACGTGTAGCAAGGCGCAGTAGGGACATCAAACCACTTATGGAGGCCCTGTGTAAACCTTTCCTCTAATAAAGTTTTTTTAAGTATCTATAAAAGTTGCTTCGGCAGTTTGGATTGTACGGTTGGACGTCACGAATTTAAAGGAAATATAGACCATTCTTCTCCGGTCATACTGCAGTCATTTGTATTGCACATTCCTTTTTGCTTATAGGCTGAAGTAAATGATTATGATACATCCTTTTTCTTTAGATGCGATCGGCTAATAGACCGGGGGCTCGACCATAAATCTTGCCCCAAGCATCATTCCGACTCTAATTTCATTACATGTGCTCGGCGTCTTGGATATTGCATTATATGAATCAGTTTTGAATTATGTCTTTGGTCAATAGTTGGGTTGCCCGGCTCCTGTGTTTGCCCTCTTATGTTCTGCATTGTTCGGCTAGGAGGGTAAAGGGAGAACCACTGTGATTGTACTTCTAGCTCGCCTGGTTAAGTACCTCAGTGGAGAAAGCCGAAAACTGTCTGTCATAATAAGCGAGAACTGGTCGGTGATCCGATGACAAGTGTTAAACTAAAAATCGATGGAGGTTATTCCGTGTCAAATGAAGGGTTCGCTGTCACAGGAACCCAGTGATAATGGCATCAACCTCGGAACGTCTGAATATCACACATACTGGGGGCTAGTCATTAGCTCCCGCAGTCAAGCTCCTATGGCTAAGTGAAAGCACTAAAGCCGCATAGTCTGATTGCCTTGTTTTCCTTACACACAACCGCCTCCGGGCATCGAGACGTTGGCTAAGGGTTAAGGTGTTAAGGAAAAACACCCCAGGTAGTATCTGCAAGGGGGTTGAAGCTGACGACTGGTAACTTTCAATTAAAACGGTCGCACAGGAGTCAAAATAAACATACAAGGCATTATATACAAAGCCGACTAGTTGCATTATAAAGCACATAAGTTTTAAATTCTTTGGATACAAGAAAATAAATTCATTCATAAATTACATCCTTCGAGAACTGGGCCTCTATCGCCCGAGCACCATCCATAATGATGGGAAAGTACTGCTCGGGGCGCCTGTGCTCCTTCCCAGGGGGCGGAGGTCCGATGGCCACCTCAGTTGGCTTGATCTTTGGCCAATGCACCATGGTCTTGCCGAAGGCCATCCGAGCTCCCTCAATGCATATGGAGCGCTTTCAAACATCGATCCGGGGCATGGCGTCGCATAGCTTCTGCACCAAGCCAAAGTAGCTGCTCAGCAGCGGCTCTGAAGGCCACAACCTGACGCAGAGGTCCTTCATCACTGGCTCCGCCATTTGATGCAACTCCATCAGCTGCTTCAGCTGGTTGTTGAGGAGGGGAGGGTGTTTGGGTGCTTGAAACTACGCCCAAAATAGCCTTTGCTCAGCATGACCCTCCTGGGACGCAAAGTACCTACCGACGTCTGATGCACTCCTCGGGAGGTCCACAAGAGTGCCTGGGGAATGCCATACTCGCGTGAGAAAAGCGAACCTATTACCACCAAAGACATTTTGCAGTAAGTATGGCTTACCATCCGCAATAAGTCTGACTTGGCGGAGTTCCTCCTGGCAGCCCCGCGCCTTCGTCTGCGCTTCCTGAGCCGCCGACCTTAGCAAGGTCAGCTCGGTGGCCTGATCCTTTCCCTTCTGCTCAAGGACCTCACATTTCATGATGGCATCCTTGAACTCTTGTTGCACCTCAGACACCCTAGCCTCGTGCTTCTGGCTAACGGTTTTCACCGTTGCCAGTTCGATGGCTGCCTTTTTGGCTGCCACCCTCTGCTTCACGGCTTCCTGCGAGCTTTCTCAAGCTTGGCCTTGAGGTTCTCGACCTCGGCAGTGGCAGCTGCAACAATGTTAGCTGCATTTCGTTCAGATTAGTTTCCTAACTTTAATGAATAACTATTGTAATAAACAAGTTTAGCTTGGACTTGCCTTGCGCCTCGTCGAATCGCTTATTCAGCAGTCCAAGGTCATCCTCGGAGCTCTTAAGCTTCCGATTCAGCTCGGCCAGCTCCTCGGCGTTGGCAGCTACCGCCGAGGACGATGCCTGCACATTAAACTATGCACATTAGATTCCTGAGTTATTGATTTTTGATCCCCTGACCGGCTTTCTCAATCCGGCTAGAGTCTCGGGGACTACTGCTCATTCCACGATCATCTATATCTTAAAAGTTATTCGACCCCTGCCTGAGTTTTTTCATAACTCACACAGGGCTCGGGGGCTACTGTGTATAAGGTTGCATGATTATATGAAAGAATTTTTCTAAGAAAAAATCATTACATGGCTTACCTTGAAGCCTGTCAGAAGGCCGCTGAAGGCCTCCTTCAGTCCATTGTCCACGGATCGAAGACTTTGCAAAACCATGCCCATCAGGGCACGGTGCTCTTCAGCGATAGAGGAGCTGGTTAAAGCCTCCTCCATCTCATCCGGCCACCCAGTCGAGGCTCGCCCTGGAGCAGGCGGGGGTGGCAGGTGCACTTCGGCTCCTCCTCCGATGGAGACCGGAATCGCCGGCTCCTACTGCCTTATCAGCTCTGGAGTCGCTCTCAGGGAGAGCTTGGACTATCCGAGCTCCCCTTCCTCGTTGGCTAGAAGGGTTTCCCTCTCCTGGCCCTCGACGATCGAGGTATGCACCTCGGCCATAATGACGACAGCCCCTCCTTCTGTATTCGACACATGAGGGGTCCTCCTTGACAGAACCTCCTTGGCCTCCTCAAGGACCAGAGGGGGCGATGTGTGCGAACCTGTCCCGCTCTC